>APFE030867013.1:15298-50437 GCA_000404065.3 Pinus taeda
GGAGCTGTTGCAACTAATTCTAAATTAATCACTAGATAATAGGCCAGCACAACAACTTGCCTCTAAAACGTAGGAAACCTATCCATGCATTAAATATTTACCATTTACATCAAAGAAGCTTCTAGAAGTGGTTAAGAAGAGTAAAAGTATCTAATGCCATGAAATTTACACAAAAATCCATCATTTACATGCCCAAATAATCAACCAAGGTGAAAACAGTGGTTTGCTGGCCGAACTGGTCAAAACTGGCAAATTTGCCTGAGTGGTCGTGCCCCTGACCTTGACTGGTCGCGCCCCTTGGCAGCTATGTTTGAGGGCCTTCCCGGTGTCCAAATCAGGTGCAGGATATCTCGTTGGAAAGGTATGGAAGTCAACTTTCTAACCCAACTAGAATTTCTGAATTTGGAGTTGATTTGACCCCTCAAAAATCAAATCTCCCAAGGCTGCAACTCAAAAAAGGGGCAGAAAGTCAAAATTTGCCTGTATTTTGAGCTTTTGGGAACCCAAATCTTCACAAAATTTGAAACCCTTCCATAGGAAAGTGTATCTTTACATTAAAAATCCAAAAATGTAGAGTTTTCCCCGTTCTGAGCTGTCCTCATGACTGGTTGCGTACGGGGTGAGACCACTCGAATGGCCAAAACCTGTAAAATTCCCAAAAATGCCTCAAAATTCTCAAAATCTCTTGGGTTTTCTGCTAGGAGGAATATAATGAGTATCATGGTGAGTGAGAGAAGCCTCGGCCAAGATACGGAGCGGGTTGGTCTTCTTCTTCCTCTTGCGGACCTCGGACAACCTTCTTTGGAACATTTTCATCTTTGCCTTGCAAACATGCATCCTTGCCCAATAATGGTTTTTCATGTTCCTTAGCAATTTGTTGTTTCAATTGGCCTTAGCCAACAGCCTCTCTAAGTGTGTATTTACCCGGATAAGCTTGGATTCCCTCTCCTTGGGCAGCAAGTCACCGGGCCTCCTACGATTGATGACTCAATCACTTCGAATCCTCCATAGCTCATCCAACTCTTTTTCCTCCTCAAGCTGTTTGTTTCGCTGCTCTAAATATTTGATTATCCATTTTTCCATCAATAATTTTGTTTGTAGCGAATGAATCTCGGTGCTTTGCTCTCGGATGATATCCTTGAGCTCTGTGCTAGGAGAACCGGCGTCAAGATCAATAACCAGATCATCTGACAATCTCTCCTCAATCATGGGCTGCTTGCCCCTCTCTGCTACCTGTGCTGCTGTCGGCAACGAGGCCCCTTCCACCTGGTGTGGAGATAACACTCGCTGATCTAATGATGATGATGAGACCCCTTCCACCTGTTGTGGAGAAAATACTCATCGAGCTGCTGCAAACAAGGTTCTATGACCTCTCTGATATGTACACTGCAGTGGGGGAACAACATGTGTCGGCATAATAATCTCGGGCTGGTGTGATGGACCTCGCTCCTCATGAATGGCCTCTGGCTCTAGCTGTGGCTGTGGTGGTGCTGTAAAGAACTCATGAGAAATGAAATCTGCCCATGGAATGCCCTACTGACTCAACTGATGAGAAACAATGAGCTGGATGAGACCATGATGGCACAAACTCCTATGCTGCTAAGCTGGGGACTCCCTCTGAAACATGGATGACATCCTCCGAATGTCCTGGAAGAAGAAAACCGGGATGTTCATCATCCTCACTCGGGTAAAGTGCATCAACATGCGAATGTGACAAGAGAAGACCTGTGAAAATCTTCCCTCGCATGTAAAGTACTGCATAATAAGCCGCATGATCGAAGCATACTCCTCCCAGAGGAATCTGAAAGGAAAGACCCCTGACAAGTGACTGACAAATGAGGGCCTGACATATGGCTCAAAGAAAACAAAATCCAGCAATTTGTGCTTGGGCCACACCTCTCCCACATTCAGTGTCCCGGTAGTCTCTGAAATAATCTCCGGAGATAGTACAAAATTCACCCCTGCAAGAGTGACCTGCCCATCATGAAGGTGCAAAACAAATAAACGTGCCAACTCCCTATGATGCTGAATCTGAGCAAGCCTCTCACAAAACTGAAAACATGACATGTAGCGAAAACCATTCATTGCCAAAGGACAAGCCTGCAATTCTGCCAAAGAGGTAGGTTCCTGTCTCCTATGATGACCACCTTTGCCCCCCTTACGAGGCCTCTGTTGTACCTCCACCTCTGTAGATGATGAATGGTCATCACCTTGCTCATAAGTCTCGGTGTCTGACATGGTTTTCGAGCAAGATGGGCAAGCTGAAAGATAAATAGAACTGCTTCCTCTGCCTGCAAAATGCTGAGAAGTATGCTCGATCGATTTGGCACTTGGGAGGACGATTTAATTGATTTGGAGGGTTTTTGGCAAACTCAGGCCGAGTGGTCGCGCCCTAGGTTTGAGTGGTCACGCCCCCTCTGAGTGGTCGCGCCCCTTTTGAAAATGCACTGTAGGAGTGGCGCTGAGTGGTCGCGCCCCGCCCAACTGGTCGCGCCCCAGGTTCGAGTGGTCGCGCCCCTTGGAAATGACCCAATTGCTGCAAAATCGCCTTCTTTGAGCTCTCTCTTGTGTTTTACAAGCTTGCAAATGCATAATGAGGCTATGAAGAGGGAAATTTAGTCTTTATAGGCCCACATTAGAAAAAATTAAATCATCAAACCCACTTTCTAATGTTGTATGTTTTGACATTCATTTTAACACTGTTTTAAGTTTCACTTTGCCTGAAATTGATCTTTTGAGTGCTTTAACTTGGTTCTTTTTGCAGGTTGACTATCTGATGGACTCTGGCGAGGAAACCAGGGTTATTGCCGGCATTCTGAAGAATTTTGAAAATTTTCCTTATTTTTGCAAATTTCACATGACCTTGGGTTTAAAAACAGAGTTTTTAAATCCAAGGTATAAATGAGCTGTAGCTGATGAAAAATATCAATGGAACATATTTACATACCTCCTTCTGGCTTGCTGGGACTATTAGACCTTTGACTCATGACCTTGCAGTGATTTTGACCAAAACCTTAGACCTAGACTTGGGATTTCAAGACAAAAATAAAACAAGTGTGACACAAGCTTATTCAAATGATATGACCTGATTCCAGCAAAGCCAAGAAGGGAACAAAGACCAGCTCCTCCATCAGTGTTATGACATGCCTAACGGGATGCAAAACTGATGCTGATGGAGACACCTACCTATGCATATGCAAAGAGCTGTTGATCACCGATGGAGGGCTCAAGACCGACACTAACACATAACACGCTTGGAGAGTACCTTCACAATTACAGAAAAATAGACCCGTCAAAGCACAATGATCCATAATTCATAAACATTACAGAATCAAAAGTATGATAAACATATAATTGCATTGAAAGATTACACAATCATAGGGGGGAAATCTTGAAAATATTTATTAATATAAAGGAGGATTACAACCCATATGTTTGATCTAGTGCCATCCTCCCAGCTTCAAACCTTCTTCACCTCATGAGCAGCAAGAAATTCCGACATTACAACAATACTTTGCCTCAATAGTAAAACCATCAGCACTTCCTTATCACTCAGAAATATTCAGCCTCTAGATCTCTTGGATGAGGGATCCATTTATAGATGAGTGAAGGAGGTTGAGTCATCAATAATGATGATGAATGCCTTTCTATTTTTATGAATTGGTTCCATGAAAGAGGGGAATAGGGGGTGGTTTCCTAATTCCTTTAGTCATCCTTGGGCGAACTCAAAGGGGCAGGTGGCACTGGAGAAGCTTTTAGAGGTTTCCATGAGTAATTGATTCCTCAAACTGTCTCAGAGTTTTGTCTAAGCTCGACCATCGCACCCTAAAGAGGGCCAAACTATGATGCATAGCACTTTGACATTGTGGCACCTGCTATGCATAGCACCCTAACACAGGGCTTTCTGCAATGATTCATTTGAGGCACTTTTTGGGTGAATTTTGTGATGGAACTTTCAGGGAATGAAGCATTCATAGGACTTAGTTTCTTTAGGGCATAAAACAACTATATTAGGGGTTGATAAACCCTAATAACATCGACATATGAGTTGGGGTTGATGTGCCCAAATATGTCTGTAACAGTTTCCCCCTAAAGCATGAGGTCGTAAATATCTATGTCGGGTGAAATGCTTTATCATGAGGATCGAAAGTTTCGAATTGGAAGGTGACCTGCATCAATTACAATATAATACATCATGATAATATGATTTTCTCATGAACTAACTGAGGGAGGAATTCCCATGCTCAGCTTATAAACTTTCATTACATGTACATAGATCAGATAGTCGTCTACAAATATAGACTTGTGATTCCACAGATATGGATTTGTGATCCATGATTAGGATGACCATCTGTGTAAAGCCTTTGTACATTTGAATTGGTACTCCTAAATATATCATTTCCTGGATGGATGAAACTAGATCCGGGGTCTTCAAACTCGTTCAATCTTCACTCAATGTACAAGTCTAACCATGTGAAAAGATGTTCTGAGGTCGAACATGGAGAGACATCGCCTAATTACCAGAGGGATCACTGATAATGATGATGATCCTCAAGGTACTACAATACATTTTGCATGGTGTGAATAGATTATTCGATGTCGAACACCATGCAAAATATTTCGGTCAAAGGCCATTGATGCCAACCTCTCGTCGGAAGAGAGAAACTTGTCATTCATGTATGCAAGCTTCAAAGCACTGAAAGGGTGTTTCTAAGTCAACTTCTTGGATGATGAGTTGATGTCGACAAGAAGTGACTCGTCATAGGAGGGCCTTGATGTATCCCACATCTACGACACGAAATGAAGTAAATGATTTTTGGAGATGAAAACAAACTGACGACACAAGGTTCAGGAATGGCGGTCATGAAAATGAAGGTTTGTAGTATTGCAACGGATGAGACTTTAACTGGATGACTTCTCTTGAACATATCGACGACACTGAGATGAATTGGTAGCATTGACCCAAAACAAAAGTGATGGATGGTGTGATAGACCAACGGTATGATAACCATCAAACAGAATGTCCCAACCCAGCTTAATCACAGAGATGAAGTGAAAGTGTCATGTTCAAGAGCGACTCGTTACCATAAGTTTCCAAGATTTTCCCCATTTTCCCCAGTCATTGCTGACCAATACCTCTTTATTTTTTATCAATCTTGAGAAGGATAACATATTCTTGTTCTATAATTCGCCCTTTGGGCAAACCTATCGCTATTTGATGTTTTAACGAGTCTAGCGACGGTGAAACTTGGTCTTGTCTAGATGGATAAGTTTGTCGCTATTATTTTAATGAGTTTAACAACAAGGATAACTTGGTATTTTTCGTGTTTAGAGAGTTTGAAAAAGGGACGAAAAGAAAAACTCTATAAGCTCTTTTTCATAAAATAATCCCTCACGTCCGAAAAAGGATAAAATAATACAAGAGAGATGTCGTTTCCAATACTTTAACGAGCTGGAAAAGGCAAGCGCTCGACTATATTTTCTTATTTAAAGAGTCTGAAAAGAGTTTAAAGAGGACTCTATGGTTTTCTTTTCATTTTTATATCAAAGGTCGAAAAGAGAACGAAAAGTTTGCTTCATGGTCAAAGATGTTAAATTCACCATTAACACATTGGATTTTGTTTTCAATCGTTCATCCTGCTCAAAACACCACCAAAGATGATTAAAATACATGTTCATGGATGAAAAATGAATAAAACCAACATCTACTTGATTTACATGTGAAAGTAAATATAAAAAACAAGTTTTGGCAATTCATTTTCACCATTTCATTTCTAACATTGGATTTTGGAGTTCTGAAGCGGTTTTTTCCCCCAATCTTCACCAGTTGATTGCGAAAGATTATGTGGATCATTTCTCGCACCGTCAGGACTAGGTAGGAGCTATCCTCATGCTCTTCAATTCTATTCCATTCTTTTTCAGTTTTGGGCAATATTTCTCAGTTTTCTAGGCCTCTAGGGTTTAATTTTGCATTTTTAAACCATCGCATCTTGTCCCTATCGAAAATTGCAATGCATCCCAGACTACTAACAAGAAATCTGCTATGCATAACACTGTCTTCAAAGAGCAAGTGCGATGGGCACAGAAAACTAAGTTTAATCAATTGTTTTTCCTCAAATGTTTGACTAATTTTTGCCCAAATTGGATCCTAACTTATCTAATATTTATGTTTCAGATATTCATTGGATCAAAATGGTCGTTACATGGCGAGAACGAGAAAACGAGGAACAAGACATGATTGCCTTAAATGACCAAGACATAGTAAATGCCTTAAAGAACTATGGGTTGCTAAAGTTCTTCCGCTTGTCCAACATGAGGCAACAGATGGAGTTGTTGCAGTATCTTGTTCATGCTTGGGATCCTATTGACCATGTCTTTCATATCAGGGGTAAAGTTATCGCTTTTACCATCAAGAATGTTTATTTTCTGACGAGTTTATCGAGGCAGGGTGCCTCTCTTTCACTATCATGACTCACCAGGGGAGGTGAATCGGTGAGAGATTATATTCGTCAGTTCTGTCGGGAAGGATCTCAACCCAATAGAGATGGAAAGATTCATATCCAAGTTGTTACTGATCGACCTTTGAGAACTATCCTCTTTACCCTTGCTATATTGGCTGGTAGTGCGGCTTTACATTTAGAAAACAGATCTTATATGCAGTATGCCTTGGAATGCCTGGAACTGAAGGTATTCAACTAGTGTGAGGAGATTCTTCCACTTATGAAAGATCAACTGACCAAAGTGAAGGCTGGAAAGACCAAAAATTTTGGTTATGGGTCTATTTTGATTTCCTTCGCTTTGGAAAGAATCCTGCTCATGCAACCACAGAACATTTCTCTGGGAGTGCCTGGACCTAGAGAACCATGGATGTAGCGATGGGTAGACCTTATGGCTAGGCATGCTGGCCAGTCACTGATCTCATTTTCCTCCACCTTCTTCAAGTGGTTTTACCATCAGGAGATGGCCTTCGCGGAATATCCATCTGCTGGGATGGATTTCTGTGGCGATCCAGATTTGGCATTTCCAGTTGGGGCACAGTGGAGCGCTATTGGTAAATTGATTTGACCACACTTTTCTTTTTAAGTTTTCACTTTTTTTTGTGTTTTTGATTGTTACCAAGACTAAATAAACTCATATGTGTGTGCAGATATTGGACCAGTTCGATTTGCGGCACACCCACGGGAAGCAGATGCTCCAGTGGAGGGAGCTGTTAGGAGGGTAGTCCCTAGATATTTGCACATGGGAGAGACCTTAACTCAGTTGCAGGACCATGTAGAGGGCTTAACCCTCGGTATTCCAGATGTCTAGATTGATGATTTACCCATGAGGCTACAACGCTATACCAGTGGTGTGCCGAGTCATTGGATGAGGCTCCTGCGTATGATAGCACAGGCGGTGACCTGTTATCATCAGCATAACTAGTCTAGGATGTTTTCTGCATTCATTTTTGAGTTTCTAGGTCAGATGACCAGTTTTGTCTTGGACACAAAATATTTGTAAAAACTTATATACAACTATCTATTTGACTTTCATAGTTTTATTATGGTTACGTGATGAAATCCTGTGCAAATGATGATGTGATAAAAAATGCTTTCTTTACATATGTTGCAAATGTCTATTTAACACGTAGTTTGCTAGAGAGTCAGTCAATGTGTTTAAATTTCTGGAAATATGTTGATATTGAATGAATTCAAAATGTCTTTCCAAAATTTTAACTCTTAGGAAGATGCGATGAATGGCTGGGTTTTGGACGGAATAAACGCCAGTAAGCTATAGAATGAAAAGTTGTGAATCTAGCCTAACAATGATTCGACTTATGCCATGTGAAATGGCATTAAAGAGGAGTTAAATCAACGCGCTATACTCAGCGATATTGTTTGTTGATTGACCAATACATATCCCCCTGAAACTCACTAACTCGCCTCTTGGAGCGAAGATGGCCCATGCTGCAGAAGATAGGTTCTGCATACTACGACTAGCTCCATTGGCATACCCAACAAATGGTTCCGAAAAGTTCGACATCTGTAACAAATGTGAAGTGGATTACCTAACCAAATCCAAACTCTAAAAGAAAACTAACACACAAAAATGCAATGAAAGCATATGTACAGTGAGTTTTACTACACTTAATCAAGCATAGTAACATTTAAGATACAACCCATTCCGGGGCTACAACAATGGAATCGCATCGTAATCGACTAACTCGTAAGCTCCTTTTTTCAATACACGCTTAACAATATAGGGGCCCATCCATAATGGTTCAAACTTATATGCTCCTAATTTGTCAAAATCCTGATCGTAAAGCAAGACCAGGTCACCTTCTAAGAAGACACAAGGCTTAACATCTTTGTCATATTGTGCCTTAATGCATTTCTTATGTGCTTCATTAGCCAATGCGGCATCACAACAGGTTTCATCCAGATGGATTAATTCCAAGAAATGAGCTTCTTCTTCAGAAGTATCGGGTAGCAGGTCAATTGTGAGCTTGAGGGATGAGATTTCACATTGAATTGGTAAGACTGCTTCCAAACCATACACCGACTAAAAAGGCATAAATCCGGTCGCATTTCTCACCGAGGTTCGATATGCCCACAGAACTGAGTACAGGATTAAATGCCAATTCCGTTTATGGACTCCAATCATTCTTTGCAACATGCGCTTAAGGATTTTGTTGATTTCCTCAACTTGTCCATTAGCTTGCGGATAATATGGAGTAAAACTATCAAGAAACAGTCCTAATTTGGTAGTTAACTCGATCACTATGTGATTGCAAAAAAGCGACCCATGATCTGTAACTATAGATTGTGGCACACCGAACTTGGAAACCACATGGTTAAAAGAAAAAGAGAAGTCGTTTCGCCATTTTTGTTCAATGTACGCATCGCCTCGGCCCATTTGGTAAAATAGTCAACAGCGACTATAATATACCCATGCCCCCCGGCCGAGGTGGGGTTACATGTCATTAAATCAATGCCCCATTTTGTGAATGGGCCAACAACAACAAATGGATGCAGTGGTGCAGGTGGTAATCTGATTTTACGATCAAAAATCTGACAAGCATGGCACTTTCTAACATCAAGTATGCAATCTTTAAATATAGATGGCCATAAATAACCAGTTCGTAGGATTTTTTGTGCAGTTGCATAACCAAATAAATTCCCCCCATAAGCACCTAAATGGCATTCATTCAAAGCTTTTTCGGCCTCCTCATGAGTAAGGCACCTACGTAAGATTGTATCGATACCACAACAATAAAGTGTATCACCAATGATCAGATAATCTTTGGCTTGTATCGAGTAAGTCGTTGTTAAGAGCGATAGGTGTTAGGCCTAAAAGCTTGGGTCTAGAGATAGACCAGTATATCCCCATACCACGGATCACTTGATGAAATTAGAAACAGAGACTCATCCAAGATTGATGCTTCTGATGTTAAATCATTGGAGGACAAGGGAAGGTAGCAAAGTAGCTTAGCAAAGATGAGATATTTCTTTGATTTGGATTTGATGAACTCTAAATCAAACTCCTGCAAGATAACTATCCATTTAGAATATTTTCCCCCCAACAATTGACGTGACAAGATGTATGTCATAGGGTTGCATTCTGATATAATGATAGTTTTGTGAAGGAGGATATAATGTCGAAATCTCTGCAAAGCTTGAACGGCTGCCAAAGCTAAATTTTCAACATATGGATATTTACTTTCTGTATCATTAAGATTGTGACTCTAATAATATATAAGATGTTCAATAGCACTTTCCTCTTGCACTAAAACCATACCAATGGTTGTATCTGCAGCGGCGAGATACAGGTAAAAGTCTTTTTAATAGTTTGGGGCATACATTAATGATGCTTTAATCAAGGAATATTTGAGAGCATCAAAAGAAGCTTGCGCAACTTGGTCCCAATGGAAGGGTAGCCCTTTCTTCAATAGACATGTATAACCTTTAGCCAATTCAGTGTAATTTGGAATGAACCTCCTCAGAAAGTTTGCCTTCCCTTGAAGTTTCTGAATCTGTAACAAATTTGAAGGTGGAGGCATGTCAAGAATTGCCTGAAACTTTATGGGATCAAGTCGAATTCCATCTTTCAAAACTACGAATACAAGCAAATGACCAGAGACAACACAAAACACACACTTCTGTGGATTGAGTCTTATTTTGTAGTGTCGACAACGTAAAAATATTGCTCTCAAATGTTGCGGGTGATCAGTCCATTTTCTCGAATGAACAGGCAGATCGTGAAGATATGGTTGAACAATGTGTTTGATGTCATGGGAAGGCGTAATTCATCGCCCTCTGAAATGTATCCCCTACGGTCTTCAAACTGAAGGGTAGTTTTCGATATGCTAACGTGCCCCACCGACATATAAATGCATTTTTTTATTGGTCCTGTGGGCGGATATTGATTTGATTGTAGCCAGAAAACCCATCCATGAATGAAAAGATTACACATCCAGCACATTTGTCAATAATCTGGTCGATAAAAGGTGTAGGATAGTTGTCCTTCAGACATGCTTGGTTTACATCCCTATAATCGATGCACACTCGAATTGTCCCTTGTTTTTTCATCACTGGAACAATATTTGATACCCAATCAGTAAGAGGTACAGGGAAAATGAAGCTGGCACATAAAAGTTTCGCAACCTCTACTTTAATGGCAACGACTTTCTTAGGATGAACAGGTCGAAGCCGTTGTCGTACTGGGTTGACATTAGGATATATTTTAATCTCATGTTCAACAATTCTTGAGTCAATGCCTAGCATTTCCTCATAAGACCATGCAAATACATCTCGAAATTCACGAAAAAAGAGCACAGTAATTATCTAGTTCCAATGGAGAACAAGATTTGTCGACATGAATATTTTCTACAACGTTGGGCTTGGTCGAAATGTTTATAGAAATTGTTTCTTCTATGTAAGACAGATTATGCTCAAAATCTATAGTATTTACATAATTCGACATGAAATCAACGATTGATGGGTGATTGAGTTTATTTGAATAATCTTCATTGTCATTTCGAAGGTGGGAACGATGATGATAATCTTCCCACAACGTCTCTCCTATCATCATTGATTGGACGATTCCTTCATCCGTAGAATGTATACGTGAAAAAGGATCTGAAGAGGTGCCATATTCTAAAGACCTATCTACCCATACAACTGTTGAGTGAGGATTAGGGTTTGCCACACAAACCCAATAGGTTGATTGCTATAATGATTCGATGGGGCTTGGCGGTATTGCCTCGCAATAATCATCACTTTCAGAATAGTTGGAATTCTTCTTGAAATCAGATGATGTAGAAGAAATCATGTGGCAGGTTTCCACTCTCGCCACGTCTGTGAAACCAGATGGTGACGGAAGGGTAAAAGTACCCATCAAGGAAGGATATTTTAGGAGACCTACTCCAACATTCTGAAGTGATTGTGAATTTCCATGTATCAATGGAATGCTTCCTGTAGCTTGTGAACTATTAGCAAAGAAGGCTAGTTGATCGATGACTGTGATTCCGCCTTTGAAGGGAAATGCAATCGTTCGAAAGTATGTTGAAACAACAGTAGCCATAGCATATACCCAAGGCCTTCCCAGCAAAATGTTGTAATCAGGGAGTCCATCAACGACCTCGACTTCAACATTTACTGTTTTGCCCCCTAGTTCAATTTGCGAGTTACTCAAAATCCCATATGGAGTTTATGTTCATCCATCGAAAGCTTTTAAGGTTGTCGGTGATCGTGACAAGGGCGGTGAACCAAGAGTTTTATAGCATCTCATAGACATAATGCAAGTAGATGCCCCCTCATCAATAATAGTTCGGTGAACATTTTTATTGAGAGCTTTTACTTGTATTAGGAAGGCTAGTTGCGCTGGTAATTGTGGTGTGTATCCCGTATGGTTAAAAACCACAAGATTAGAATCCGTAGGATCTATTCCACCTATTGCTGACAACAAAGCCTGTTTTTGGGAGGGACAGTTTTGCAACACCTTGAGTGTTGACATAACGGAAGGTGATTGAGCTAGATCATCCACTATATTATAGTTTTGAGCTTCTCGAGCACGAGGATTAAATGTCGATTTGTGTAAAACTCCCTTTGGTGGCTTTATTATTAATTCAGGTATAACTGGTGGAACAACTTCTGGTGAAGTCGTGGTCGAAGTACTAGGTTAATCAGTAGCTTGGTTTTTCGACGACGACGGATTTCCATAATCTTTATTCCTTGTTGATACCAAAACATCATTTTTTGTATTTGTGATAGACAACATAAGTACTTGGGATGTGGAAGCATTATCAGTAGCAACCAAATGTGTTTCTAGGTTCGGAAACGGATCTGTCAACACTACTGAGGTATTCGAAGCCTTTAAAAGTTTAGAGACCTCAGATCGATGTGGACAATCTCTTGTAAAATGCTTGTCATTACATATCAGACATCGATAACGAGGTTTCCTAGCCGCAGAAGGGGATTCATATGATTTTTCAGGAGTAGTATTCTCCTGTTTCTTCTTATTATTCTTTCCCTTTTTCTTACCTCCTAGTTGCTTTGGATTTTTGCCTTTGTCAGATGACAGAGCATTAATCTCTGAGGCAAGAGTGTTTTCAGATTGATTTGCATTTTGATTGGAAATAGCAAGGGTTTGTCTAGATGGTCCCCTTGCCAGTTGTGTGCTCAAGGAACCGATCATGCCGTCACCGGCATGAGATTCCCTACTCGACTTTGGAGGTGGTGGAACGGTGAAAGCTGGTCTAGGTGCGTCAGAAATTTTATCATAGAGCGTGCCTGATTATGTATAAATCAGATCCAAATATTGGACACAAGCCATAACTTTCTCTTCTGTGAGAACTCCTCCTTTTGCCACATCCTCAGTGATAGATGGCAACAAGGACTTTATGAACCACTCAGCTAGAAGCTGATCAGGAACATATGTCTTAACCATTCAACAATGACGTCGCCACTCATGAATATGATCTGATATATGAGTGGAGGTAGTCTGTTTAAAGTTGGTCAAGAGTTTTGTTATAGTCTCGTACCTGATAGGTAACTGGAAGTGGGTTAGAAAGGTAGTGGCTAAAATGGTGCAGTTATCAAAAGAAGCATAAGGTAATTCAATATACCATTTAGCAGCTGGACCAGTAAGCGTTCTTTAGAAAAGACAAAGCCTGATCGAGTCATCATTCAGAGTGTTGGATGAACACCATAAATGAAAATTCATTACATGATTCGATGGGTTTTCTCCTGGATTTCCATTGAACTTTGGAATGTTAGATGGAAATTTATGTGGAATCACCGGCCACCAAGGTGCATATGGGATTGGATCATTAGTGAGCTAGTTTAAATCTGGTAGTTCTAAAGTTGCTAAAAATGGCAACTGTTGATTCAATTCAGGTTCATCATACCCAGGATAGGATGGAATTTCTTGTGCCATAGGTCTTTACATACCAGTGTAGGGCATCTGCATCTGGTAACCTTGGTAAGGTTGTTGGACACAACCAGTATAGGGCGGTTGTTGATAACCAGTTTGGAAATGTGGTTGTCCATAACCTCCAAAGCCTTGTTGCCTAGATACTTGGTAAGCTTGATATTGACCAAAACCAGTTTGAGCTTGTGAACCAAGTCCAAACTGCGCTTGGGACTGTTGGAATTGATGTTGCTGATATTGTGACAGCCATGGTTGCTGAACCGACTGCTGTTGTCCAGTATTGACAAATTGACCAAGCTATGGATTAACTGTACCAGTGTATGCCTGGGTTATTCTGGATAAAGGTACACTAACCTGAGGTTGGTGTTAAGTACCAGAAACAAGCGGCTGTTGTATAACAACTTGAGAAACTTGAGCCCCTTGCCTTGAAACTTGAGGTTGTGAGGAAGAAGGAACATTTTGTACTAGTTGAGATACAACAGATTGAGCTTGTGACTGTGGCATAGTAGTAACAGCAGGCGTAGTAGGAATATTGGACACGGGTTGCATTGGTTGTGTTGGATACACAACTCTTGGTTGTTCTGGTAGTACTCATTGCCATTGACTAACTCTAGCTCTAGTTTAACTTAAATACTATAGGAAATCACCATATGGTTGTTCCCCGGAAAAAGGGGGAAACGGTGAGTAAGCATATTACTCTCCATATGGAAGAAATCCAGTATTTAATGGATACACTGGTCTTTGATAACTAGATTGCCCAAATTGATACTGATATGCAGGATCAAATTGTTGATTTCCCATGTGAGAAAAACTAGATTGAATTCCAGACAAGTTAATGGGTGTTGACCATAGTGTAGAAGCAACCCCTGAGTGGGCTCTAGACAATGATTGGTAACCGACCGGAATGGATGATTCACCATATAGGTGTGACTTAGGTGTGGTAGAAAACATCGAAGGAGTGACAATAGAAGATTCTGTTGTAGCTGCATCAAATGATACAGTCTTGGATTTTGACGGTTATTCAGACATAGTTAACTGGCCCAAAAGTTGGCCTAAAGATTCGACGGGAACTTGTAATGAGGCAGAATTAAACGAAGTAAAGTAGTCAGGAGCAGTAGGATAAAGATTAATCCCTGTTCCAAAATGAAATGGGATGTCATATGGGGGATACTTTACTATCTCCTCTATGGCAATCAAATCAGGTGGAAGAGGTTGACTGTCAGGTCCGTAAAAGAATTATGGTGTTGAAGAAGGTGTGGTTTCTACAGTGACTGATGTGGGAGGGGTAGCAACTTCTGGATACTAAAATTCAAAGTCCAGATGTTCAGGTAATTGAACTACAGTCTCAAAGGGAGGCTCTTGAACAACTCATGGTTCAGATGTAACCTCAGTTCGAACTGGAATGGGTTTTGGACCAACTCCTGATGGAGTTGTTTCAAGTTCAGAAGTACTTCTTGGTTGAACAATTTCAAATTAAGGATCCATTTGTTGTTGAACAACCTCGGTTACCATTACACTAGGATCAGTGCTAATGTCCCCAGGTAATTGTGAAACTTCATTTTTAAAGATAGAGGTACCATAAATAATTGGAGTAACTTGAGTCCCTAAAGATGTTGAAACAGATGTTTCAAACAACCCAGTTGAACTAGACTCAGTTAAACAAGACCGCTTTGTCCGAATTGGTTTCGCTTCCGGCGGCAAAGAAAGTTGACTCGCTAATCTCCACAAACGACGGGGTTTGGATTGACTTTATTCCACGATTGCGGATTACTTGATCAACTTAAAACTCAACTAAGGGAAAAATGATGTTATTCGTATTCAATTAATTTTACCGACAATTTGACACAACTTTGCTTTTTCAGTTTTAAAGAGTCGAGAAAAAGCTAAAGATGACTCTAATCGCCTTTGATTTTTAATGACCCTGAAAAGACAAGTGCTCAAATGATCCTTTTACTTTTATAGAGTCGAAAAGGAACGAAAGTGACTACTCTGGAGACTCTAGACAAGAGGATTTACCAAACAAATCGCAAAACTGCAATAAACACCTTGGTGGTAAATTAAAGAGAAATTACCAAGGAATTTACGTATAGCAGTCAATCTTCCCGAATGTTGTTTTCAGTGCATTGCAATCGGTAAGGCAGCAGACTCGACTTCCTAGGGATAAAGGATTTAAGCCTATTGGGCTCTCCCACTATATACACGACGGTACATGGAGCACAAGTCCGTACTAGCACTTATCGTATCAAAGAGGAGGAATCACCCAACCTTCAATGAAAATGACAGCCACTACCTTTAAAAACGCCGGAACATGTCTCTAGCCTAGACCTCTAGATGTGTTGCGTTAAATTCCAAAGCATTGTTAAGTTAATTGAGGTTTATTTTAAGTTGATCTTTCTTAAAAAATTGCCTTTGAGGGTTCACCGTGAAATGTGTTCTGAAATTCGTAAAGATGCATCCAAAATGATAAGCAATATTTTCGATTATGTTCAACAATGAAAATCCTAACTACAAGGGATAGAGCATAGAAGTACTTTTAAGAAAACACCAAAGAGCACACACTAGTGCAATTCCCTAAGTCATTCTTTTGAGCACACAAACCAAAATTCTTGATTGAAAATGCATGTATTTGTTTTCAGCTTTCCTTAATGTGAATGAGACAACAAGGAAAACTAAATGCAGAAATGATTCAAAATGTTTCACACAAAATGGAAATTTTCGACAATTTTTCTTCAAAGAGAGAAAGGAGGATTAAACAACACTTTCAAATTTGAAGAAATAAACTTTTCAACACTTTGAATGAAATCAAATCAAATGCACAAAATAGTTTAATCGATTAGCTATGAAGGAATATTTTTATGACACTTCACTCTTTCGACGAAATTGAAGACTTTACGACACTTTTTCTATCGAAACGACAATCGATCAACACTACTTTTTGACAATGGATTGTAAATGAAAAAATAAATACATAAAAAATTCACCAATCCTAAAATTAAACAAGGCTGAATTAAGCGATGAAAGTTGGTTTCAGTGATGAGACATCATTCATGTTCAGCAAGCAATCAAACAAAGATGAAAACTGGTCAAAAACCTCAATTCCTAGATGGGAAATTTGAGCTTCAGTCAATCATCGCAGGCTGTAGTGATAGACAGTGCGATGCATAGCACTTTGTCCATTCGAGAACTGCTATGCATAGCAGGCCACAGTTCAGGACAGTGCGATGGTCACAGGGAGCGATTCTGAAGTTGTTTTTGGCTCAAATTTGATGCAATTTTCAGTGGATTAAGCTTGACTTCAATGAACAATAGCAAGTAAAGTGTAGTGGAATGTTCTAAGAGGCTACTAAGCTACCAAAAATGGCATTCAGATTCCCTAGTGGAGTCTCCAATTTGTTTTCGGGAAAATTATTATTTCTAATAAATGCTAATCCTCTAGGCTTGGCAACTAACCTAGAAACAATAGATAAAACAATTCACTATTTTTCCTATGAATGACAGATAAGAGAAAGATTATAAAGATCCAACCTGTAACTTCCGCTTGATTCCTCGCTTGATCTCTCTCTCCTTTGGCGGATCTCGTTACTCCTCCCCGTACTTAACTTGCTTGGAGAGTACCTACGCAATTACAGAAACATAGACCCGTCAAAGCATAATGATCCATAATTCATAAACATCACAGAATCAAAAGTATGATAAACATATAACTGCATTGAAAGATTACACAATCATAGGGGAATTATCTTGAAAAGCTTTATTAATAGAAAGGAGGATTACAACCCATAAGTCTGATCCAGCGCCATCCTCCCAGCTTCAAACCTTCTTCACCTCATGAGCAGCAAGAAATTCCGACATTACAACAATACTTTGCCTCAATACTAAAACCATCAGCACTTCCTTATCACTCAAAGATATTCAGCCTCTAGATCTCTTGGATGAGGGATCCATTTATAGATGAGTGAAGGAGGTTGAGTCATCAATGATGATGATGAATGCCTTTCTATTTTTAGGAATTGGTTCCATGAAAGAGGGGAATAGGGGTGGTTTCCTAATTCCTTTAGTCATCCTTGGGCGAACTCAGAGGGGCAGGTGGCATTGGAGAAGCTTATAGAGGTTTCCATGAGTAACTGATTCCTCAAACTATCACAGAGTTTTGTCTAAGCTCGACAGGGCCAAACTGCGATGCATAGCACTTTGACAGTGTGGCACCTGCTATGCATAGCACCCTAACACAAGGCTTTCTGCAAGGATTCCTTTGAGGCACTTTTTGGATGAATTTTGTGATGGAACTTTCAGGGAATGAAGCATTCAGAGGACTTAGTTTCTTTAGGGCATAAAACAACTATATTAGGGTTTGATAGACTCTAATAACATAGACATATGAGTTAGGGTTGATGTGCCCAAATATGTCTGTAACATGGTGGTATTCCAGAGGATGCATGGACAAGTAAAAAGGTAAACTACTCATTTTTAAAGACTTTTGGTTGTGAATCCTTTGTCCACATTAATAAAGAAAATAGAACAAAGATTGAGGCAAAATCAAAGAAATGTACCTATATTGGATATGGTGTTAATGATTTTGGTTATCACTTTTATGATTATGAAAAACACAAAATAATTAGAAGTAGAGATGTCATATTCAATGAAAAGGTTTTGTATAAGGATCAACTGCAGGAAAAGAAACAGGAAAAAGAAAATAGATAATACGCAGTGCTTGATGAGATCATAGAAAAAGTGATGGTGCCTGAAAATCATAATGATCGACAACCACAACAACAACAAAAAGCACTCCAAACACCTGAAAGTGGTGTTAGAAGATCTACCAGGATAAGTAGACCCCCTGAATGATACTCTCCTTCATTATATTATGTATTGTTGACTGATTATGGGGAAACCAGAATGTTATGAAGAAGTAGTGCAGGTAGAAACCAGGAAGAAGTGGGAGCAAGCCATGAAAGAAGAGATGGACTCCTTAGCACATAACCATACTTGGGACTTAGTCAAGTTGCCTGCAGATAAAACAACATTGCAAAATAAATGGGTTTATAGGTTGAAGGAAGAATATGGAGGTAGAAAAAGTATAAAGCTAGACTTGTGGTGAAGGGGTTTGCATAGAAAAAGGGTATAGACTTTGATGAGATATTTTCTCCTGTTCTTAAAATTACTTCAATCAAAACTATTTTAAGTCTAGTAGCAGCTGAAGATTTTCATCTTGAGCAGTTAGATGTAAAGACAACCTTTCTCCATGGGGATTTGGAGGAAGAGATATATATGCAGCAACCATAAGGATATGTGGTAAAAGGGAAAGAGAAACTAGTGTGTAGGTTGAAGAAGAGCGTGTATGGCTTAAAACAGGCTCCAAGGCAGTGGTATCTAAAATTTGACATGTTTATGTGTGAACAAGGTTATACTAGATGTCACTTTGATCATTATGTTTATCTCAAAAGGCAAAATGATGGCGGCTATATTATATTGTTATTGTATGTAGATGACATGCTTGTTGTAGGTTCTAACATGCAGGAAATAAATGTGATCAAAAGAAAATTGGTAAACTCATTTGCAATGAAGGATTTGGGTGTTGTAAAACAAATCCTTGGTATGAGAATAACTAGAGACATGAAGAATCGAAAATTAACATTGTCACAGAGTGAGTACATAGAAAAGGTGTTGAATGTATTTAATATGCAAAATGCAAAAGAAGTTAGTATACCTTTGGCTAGCCATTTCAAACTAAGTAAGGAGGTGTGTCCCAAGACTCGGGAAGAAATGGCTTATATGTCTAAATTTCCATATGCATTAGCAGTTGGAAGCTTAGTGTATGCAATGGTCTGCACAAGGCCTCATATTGCACATGCAGTGGGAGTTGTAAGAAGGTACATGAACAATCCAAGAAAAGAACATTGGATGGCAGTGAAGTGGATTCTCAGGTATTTGAAAGGTACCACAAATCAAGCATTATGTTTTGGTGGTTCAAACATTGCTTTACTATAGGTGGAACAGTTGTCAGTTGAGTTTCAAAGCTACAAAGTGTCATTGCACTCTCAACAACGGAAGAAAAGTATGTTTCTGCTACAGAGGCTAGTAAAGAAATGATTTCGTTACAAAGGTTTCTGGATGAATTGGGTAAGAAGCAGGAGTTGGGCAGGTTACAGTGATTGCCAGAGTGCCATACATCTTGCAAAGAACTCTACATTTCATTCCAAGACTAAACATGTATAGATCAAGTACCATTTCATACGATCAGTGTTGGAGGATGGATAATTGAAGTTGTAAAAGATACACACTAGCTAGAATCCTGCAGATATGTTAACAAAAGTTGTAACCAGGGAGAAACTGAGATTCTTCTCAATTTCAATTGGCCTTCAAGTATGATGAAGAAGATGAGAAACAGACAGGTCCAAAGTGGAGTCATTTTCTAGTAAATGAAGCAGTGGTGGAGTTACTATAATGAGTCTCCAAGTGGGAGATTGTTGGGTGTGGAGCCTGATTATCTTCTTTATTCAGAGGTATCATCGCATTGGACCCCAGTTCGTAATGTGGCAGCAACGCCGCTCGTAATATTTGCACTACAAGGGGGGTCTAGGGGGTGGCTACGATATTTGGGAGCCCCTCCCCCCCGGCGAGGGATCGGGGGCAATGCCCCCGAAGCTAAAAATATATGTAAAATTACCTTGTAAAATGTTGTAATTTCGTAGTCAATCTGGGCGATTCATTAGGCGAAGATCTGACAGTAGAAGTTATGTTTAATTTAGGGTTTTTTTCCCTAGAAGGAAACCCCTCGCTATATATAAGGAATTGTATTGTGTCTATGTAGATCTGTATTCTAGGAGAGAAAGAGAGAGGAGATTGTGTGAGACCGAAGAGGGAATTACAGCGGATCTATTGTAGGTTGTATCTCTTCATTTTGCTAGATAATATAAAAGGAAGGACTCATTGTTTCTCCATGGACGTAGCCCAAATTGGGTGAACCACGTATATCTGTGTCTCTCTTGTTTTATGTATTTTCTATGTTTATATTTCTGCAATATATTTTGTGTGTTCCATTGCTCTGTAATATATAATGTTTTAACACATAAAATTAGACATGTCCAAAGATTTTAATAAACTAAGATTGTAGTACAACAACCACATTCTCACAACCTTTGGTTTTTCTTAAATATGGATCCATTGTATAATGTATCTCATCACCAAAATTCTCTTCTCCATCTTAATTAATGTCTCACCCTCCACCCCTTTCACACCTTCTAGAGGCATCATGCAAGGCGACCACATCTCCCCCTATATCTTCCTCCTAATGGTGGAGGGTCTAGGAAGATCTCTCTCTAATGGCCTCCATGATGGACAATTAAAAGGATTGCGCCCAACGTGCCCAATATTTCCTCTGCACATCAAAAATTTGTGGATGACACCCTCCCCACCAACATCCCCACTGTCAAGGAAGCCACTAGTTTTAAGAAAATCCTTAACACTTTCTATGATGCTTCTAGAACGTCCATCAACCTCAACAAGTCTCAAATTTTATTTTAAACACACCTCTTGCCATTACCCATATTACCATACTCCTCAGATTATAAAAAATCCCCCTTCTAGCTAAATACCTAGGTGCCCCTCTCATCTCCAATCCTTAAGGCAAAAACTTTGGGAAAGCCTTTTGCTAAAATTTGAAGCATGCATATCAAGTTGGACCTTTTGACTTCTCAACATATCTGGTCACTTTACCCTTTTAAAATTTGTGCTTCAATCTTTGCCCACCTACCTTCTCTCTGCCTTTCTTTCCCTTAGAAACATTCTCAACAAAATAAAAAAAATATCCAATGGGAGGGGCTAAAATCAAGAATAAATGAGCTCTCCTAGACTAGGATAAACTTTATCAACCAAAATTCAAAGGCAAGTTAAGACTCAGGGACCCTGAAATCCTCAACAAAGCCCTCAATGCCAAAACCTGGTGGAGATTGTTAAAAACCCCATAATCACTATGGTGTCAAATGTGGAGGAACAAGTATGTGTCCAACACATTGGAAGCACAACTCATCAAACTCACAGATAACATCAAAGGCTCACATAAATGTATTAGTTTTTTAGTATCTTAGATAGGTGTTCTAGTCTTTATTAGTGTCTATGAGGCTAATGAAGACAAGAGAATAATTATCTCCTAGACAGAGAAAGCAAATTCTACGGAAAATGCCTTAATTAGATTAATTAGGAATTTATTAAATATTTTACTAAGTATAACTTAGGAAAAATGGTTAATTAAATCATATTAATTGAGGTAAATCGATTTTGCTCTAGTGCCTTCTAGAAAGTTCATGTGATGGAGTCAAGATGATCTTAGCCATTGATTGTGATTAGATCGTGTCTGTTGGTTGCTCAACCAGAGATTATATGCACAAATCAATGGGGCTTTTGGAGACACACACAAGGGAGTTCGAATTACCCAATTGCAGTGTGAGCAAGGGCACAATTTGAGCAAAGAAGGCACTTGTAGAAGGTTTCCAGTAGAGAATATTGGGGAGAAAATTTCTGGAGGAATTTTCTCATAATATTTCCAGTTTCTAGTGAAAATAAGGAGGTTGAATTCATCCAACAAAAGAGAGATTGAATTCAAGAGTGCGAGTAGCTAGTTTTCTAGTGCGTGTGAAAGAGGCCATTGATTTAGCTTCCATTGTTGGAGGATTTTATTGGAGGGAGTGCGAGTTGGTCAAACAAGTTGCTGAAGGAAAATTTGCTTGCATGATCATTTTCCCAAAGGAAATTGGCCCTCTAGTAATCTAGTGTGATTTGTTGGGAAGAAGTGTGAATAACACAGAGAGGCTGAGATTTTCTACAGAGGGAGACTTTTTGGTTTCCAGGTCAATTTGGAAAAGAGAAGATAATTTTCTGAATATTTTGTAGTGAGAGGCAAGCAGATTATAATTCTCAATTTTTATTAAATATTAATAACAAAGCCCTCATATGTAGAAATGGTTTTCCCTTCGTGGTTTTTCCGAGGATAATTAGTCAAAAAATATTTGAGTTCATTATTGTTTGTGTATGCATTATTTCTCAGCTCCTGTTATTATTTGTGCAAATTATAGTAGTGTTTTATTCGTTATTTTTCGTGATTAATTTCTGAAGACAGATAATATGCAAAAGATAGAAGAATACATTCTGGTAACTTCAATTAAGGAAATTTCACAATCTGGAATGTTGCATGGGCATAAAGAGACCTTATTTGTAACAACACAGGGTTAAAGTTTCATGTAAAAAGGATAATAGAGGGAAAACCAAGACCAAGTTCATGGGACATGTATTCCAAGTTGAATGGTGGGAAAACATCACATTGGGGGTCACTTTTGGTTTATTTATGGATAAGGAAATTGGTAAAGGAAAAGAGGCATTAATTGGCATTATTTATGAAAATAAAGGAAAATAGGAGAAAAGGAAGGTGAAGAGACACATATTTGCATTAGAGGGAAAATGAAGAAAATAGAGACATCAATGATAAAAAGGCACCTAACAAACCAGTCTGCAACTTTTGGCTCACCTTTTGTCTAGTTTTAGAGCAGGTGTAGCAAAGGAAAGAGAGCAAGCACTTGGACAAGCAAGAAAAGGAAGGATAGGGAAAATAAAGGAAGGAAGAGGACAAGCAAGGAAGGTTGGATCAAGCACCTTTAACAGGAGGACTTTGCAAGTAACAAGTTGCATATGTGATTTCCTAGCTGAGGTTTGAATGCATGGTACATTCATTTGTGAATTTGGTTCATTTGAGCTCGCAGAGGTTTGGTCTCGTGGCCATCGGACGATCTGCTAAGTCGTCTGTGCACTGTGCGGGCCATGAGTTTGAGTCTCGTCTTAACCGAGGGACGTTCTTGTGGGCTAGGCGGTTCCTCCTAGAGGTTATAGTGGTAGCTAGTGGGATTCGACGCCGTGTAACGTGAGTATGATACCACCGTCGTTGGCGATTCCGCTAATCAAAAAAAAAAATGGTTCATTTGTTGTCATTGGCATGGATTATGCCTGGTTTGACAATGGTTTCAGCCTTGCCTTGCCATTTCCAAATAGCCATGGTGTGATGGGATTATTTTCTGGTTGAGATTTGGATTGTTGAAAGGTTTTCGAATCGAGTGAGGTGGTCTCAAGAAAATTACCAAGTGTTGGGGTGGAGGTGGTTTAATCTTCAATAAGCCCTCAACAAGTGGGTGGAGATGGGAAAATTCCTCAAGGTAATGGTGAAGAAACTTTGAGGCATCCAAGCTTGTTTTTCGTTTTGTGATCTCTTGACCGGTTTTGGCGAGATTGCGGTAGCCTGAGTGGAGGTGGTTTAATGTCCAAGAATCCCTGGTTGTTTATGTCTTGAGATCCCACATTCATGCTTGGAATATGGCCCGAGGGTGATTAACTGAAAGAAAGATTTGGTTCAGCCCAATTTATGGTCGGGTGGTACTTGGTAGTCCCTAACTTGGTTGGATTTTGAAAAAGTTAAAAAGAGTTATTTCATATGGTAATCTATGAGCACTTGTACTTTTTATTATGATTATTTGATGGTTCTTCTTTCATGGTTAATATTTTGGTTTATTTATTGGTTACAAGTGTGGTTCAATAATGTTAGCTATGGCTTTGTTCAAGATTTGATAAGTATGTTATGGTTAATGAATGCATGGGCTAACAAGTGTTGTTGTAGCTATTATGAGAGGGCATAAGACTCTCTTGGTGATTCTCAGACATGGTTTAGACTCTTATGATCAGATATGCTTTCATGACATGTAGATTACATGTCTACCATATGTTTGAAGAAATGGTTGTCATGGTTAGGCTTGGTTAGGTCAATTTTTTTATTCAAGTTTGATTGAATGGATTTTTAGTCATGTCATTTATGATTCTAGAAATCCTTAGGGAATTTTGGACAGTGTTATGGAGGCAGGCCTGAAAAGGTGGCTCTGATCTTGAGACCGCATGCTGAAAACTAGATATTGGGCTACAACCGCATGGAGGTAGTGTTGTGCATGCGGTTGGAGGTCTATAACCACATGCATGCCTTGTTGTGGGTGCAATTATAGGCTTGGGGCAGTAAAAAGAGCCTCAACTCAGGGATTGGCTACTATGGGGTGGTTCTTTGACCGTTGAGTGTCATGTAGGATGCCAGAAAAGTTTCGGTTGTAAGCCCCACTTCCTTAACTGGAATTTGGAGGTCGGGTTATGTCATAGTAACTCTTTGCCTCACGTTTACCTTGGCAGACCGATGAAATTGGGTAAATGTGGGTGGTGGGGGGGGGGTTTATAGATTGGTATCAGAGTGGGTTTTCATTCTCTTTGGGTGATATTTGATACCATAGAGTGGTAACAGAGCATGGTTCTAACACTTGGACTGGATGGGCTAGATGCATGTTATTATGCATGCATTGTCATGGTTATGGTTGTCGTGAATGAGGTCATTGTATGCAGCTTATGTCATCATGATGGTGTTGGTATGTTATGATGTTGATGTGTTGGTTGAGATGGAGTAGGAGATGCATATCATTAGGGTGAGGTTGCAGCACTAGACCTCGAGGTAAGAGAAGATCATCATATAGGTTTGTATGTTGGGGATAACATGTTGATGAATGGTTGTTATAATCATTACGGTTATGTACATGTCTATCATTTTATTATTGTTATGGTTACTTGCATGATAGATGCTAGTTGATCAGTGCGATCATATGCACATGTATCATATAGTCATGAATAATAGTAACTTGTTGTTATATGCATTATGGTCATATGCATGATGATTATGGTCATTGCAACTAATATCTTGATGTTATATGTATCATGATAATCTATATTGGCTTGTGCAGATGGTTATGGTTATGGTTATCGTATTTAGGTATGATTGGATACACTTGTGATATTGTGTCGTAAGAATCTGGATTGATGTGTGCAAATGTGATAGCCTCCCTTAAGATACATTGAGGTATGCATTTGATTATGTCATTTATTTGGTTTATATAACATGGTATGTTTGCAGGTTGTTTGAATGTTTGATTAATTGCATGATATAAGTATATGTCTATAAGATTGCATAAAGGAATGATCTTGTTTTAAGATGGTTGTACTAACACAATACGTACTGAGATAGGTGATATGCACTTGAGTGCAAAGTGGGCAATAGTTGTAATATTATGACTAATGACTGTGAGTTAACTATTGATTATGATATGGTTGTTAGTCTTGGTAAAGGTTGATTATTGTGTTTGTTGCTAGTTTTGTGCTTTCGGTGCTTTTTTATTTGATTGCGCTTGATTTTTAGTTTGGTTTATGTCTAGTGCATGGCCATGCCACTTTGTTTGTGGTGTCATGATGTTATTGATTTTTCATGGTTTTTATTTTTGTTTTATTTTGTTCTATCATTTTTGTGCTTTGAGGGTCTTGGGAATTAGTTTGGGAAAGAGGAAGTTAATGGGGCTCGGGGAAAGATGAATGAAACCTAACAGGTAATGTAAGACCTGGATGAAGCATGGTGCATGAGTAAAGAGTAGTTGAAGGCAAGAATATAACAACCATTTAGATTGGTTAGGTCCATTGGGGTAAATGGATAGTGTTAGGATAGTCATGAGAAAGGTAATAGGAAAGGTAAAGTAAATGAATTTGAGGCGTCAGATGCCTTGGCTATTTTGGGAACTATTATTCTCACTGTTGTGCATGATGTGCACAGATAGAGGGAGTTCTCTTAATCTCAACATTATGTTATCTAGTAATTGTGTTGTAAATATGATTATGTTGATGTCTATATATGTATATATGTATGTATGTATTTCGTTGTCTATAAAGGTCGTAAGGAATTATGATTGCTTTATGCTAATGTTTATATACATATATGTATGTATGTATGTTGTTGTCTGACATGATCATTAGGGACAATGCTTGTGGATGAATGATTTCTTATGCAGGTGAATGGCATGAAGAGGTTCTCGATTTAAGAGGAATCAAGTGGGTAGAGTAGCCCTGACAGATCTATGAGGTTAATATCGTGTAGATAAGAGTTGATATTATGTGTTTATACTATGCCTATGCCTATGCTTATGCCATGGCAGGTAATGTTGAGAAATACATCAGTGGAATGAAAGCAATGCGATCTACGACATGTTGGGACAAGCATAGATAGTAGAAAGACACTAGAATCAAGGTTGCTTGGTAGAGACATTATGGTCCTCATATGTGCAGTACTAGAGTTGTGTACATATGGTGTTGTGTGCATGTTTCATAGACGGTATTATATACATATGGTGCTATGTACATCTTGTATATGCAGTTCTACATACATATGGTGTTGTGTGCATGTTGTATATGTGGTGTTGTGTACATTTGGTGTTGTGCGCGTGTTGTATATGTGATGTTGTGTACATGTGGTATAATGTACATGTTGTATATGCGGTGTTATGTACATATGATGTTGTGTGCATGTTGTACATGTGGTTTTGTGTGCATGTGGTGTTGTGTGCATGTGGTGTTGTGTTCATGTGGTGTTGTGTGCATGTGGCATTGTGTACACTTTGTGCAGGTGGTGTTGTGTACACGTTGTGAAGGTGGTACTGTGTACATGTGGTGTTGTGTACACATTGTGTAGGTGGTGTTTTGTACATGTGGTGTTGTGTGCATGTGGTACTGTGTACATGTTGTGCAGGTGGTGCTGTGTATATGTTGTATTATGTACACGTCGTACATGTTGTGTTTTTTATATGTGGTACTGTGTTACGAGTATTGTGTATTCATTGTGTCAAAACATGTGTATTCGTTGTATGGTATGGTGTGTACATATATGTATTGTGTTCTACATCGGGTGTAGGTGTATGTCTTGTGTTGTACACCAAGTGTAGTGTATGTGTGGTGTTGTACACCATGTTTAGGTGTATGTGTCGTGTTGTACACTGAGTGTACGTGTATGTGTTTTTTTGTACAATATGTATATGTATGTTTTGTACAATGTGATGGGACAGGTATGTATGGGACTATTTGGGCCTTTGTTGTTGATATTGAGGGTTGAGGTGGTGTATTCTCCAGAAGCCCTTATTGTTGATATTGAGAGTTGAGGTGGTTTAGTCTCTAGATGCCCTTGTTGTTGATATTGACGGTTGAGGCGGTTTAGTCTCCGGATGCCCTTGTTGCTGATATTGAGCGTAAAGGCGGTTTAGTCTCTGGATGCCCTTATTGATATCAATGGAGGAGGTGGTTTAGTCTCTGAATTAACTTGTTTCTTGAAGAGAAGAGACGGTGTTGGGTGTTTGTTGTGTTTTGCAAACCAAACGAGTGTGTGTACATGATTAAAGAGAAGAGAAGGAACTAGGTGCTTGTTAGGTTTGGCAAACCAAACCAGTGTATATACATGGTCAAGAGAAAAGAAGACATTGGATGCTTGTCGGGTTTAGAAATCGATTCAATTTGTGTAAGGAAATGAAAAATAACAAAGAACAAAGACAGAAGCAAAGAACCATTTGAAATATAAGTATAAGTATTTTATTTTAGTTTTAATTATGCACATAGTCTATGACTTTGATCTATGATGGTTACATGTTATCTATGATTCTGATTTGTGATGGTTGCAGTTTGAGCTAACCATATGTGTTATGTTTATACATGATGATTTGATTGGAGAGCTAGTTTGACTTGTTGTGACAGGAAGTAAATAGAATTCAAGATGTACCTTGTTGATGGGCCACCAATGAGGTATGGTTTGAATTTGTTTCAATTCCTTTTTAGTCTAATGGAAATTATGTGCTTGGTACAAGAAAGTGGGGAAATGCCTGGTTTGGTTGGTTGAACTAACTATAAGAATTAGCAACAAAAACAAAAGGAATTGGAAAATGCAACAGTATGTTGGTACAACACTTCAAGAGTAGGGCCATTGTGGGATACTCGTACACAATAGTGTCCATCGATTGTCGTGAGCATGCTATGAGCAGTATGATGGTTTTGAGGTTGGAATATGCCTTGGTTTTTGGATCTTTTGATGTGAGTAAAGCTTGCCAATGGATGGAATGCCTAGGAAAGGGGATGTCGAGGAACTTGGAAGGTGAGTGACTACACATAAAGGGGGTGACTGATTATTGAAGGGACTATGTAGCAGAGAAGGGAAGGTTAGGGGATGGATTTATCTTGGTCATCATCATTTTCAAATGGAATCAGATGCACATTGGGAGTGTTCCCTAGAACAATGAGTTGATAACTATTCACTGAGGAAATAGGTAGTGCAAGGATCGTAGCGTCAGACATTAGATGCAGGTTTGACTTTGGTAATGGATTGTGGATTTATTGGGAATGATCCATGTGGATATTGGTGACCACCCACCTATTCCACTTGGACCCCCACCATTTTTTCTTTCAGTTTTTCAGTTTCCTTATTTGTAGCACAACTTACTATTTTCGGCAGTTTTTCGGGTCCTGAACTTCTAGAGCCGTTTCGAGGCCCTAAACAATTTTTTTTGGGAGAACTGGACCAACATGGGTCTATGTCCCATGTTGTTCATTCAAAAGTTGTATTCCTCGGATAGATCTTTCTATCGAGGTATTGTGCACGTCAAACGGAGATCGTATGCCAAAGTTACAACCCCAATAAGTTGATGTACCAATTTACCCAAACGAGGCCCATAGTTTGGCGCTTCATCTCCTAGGGTTAGGCTTTTGGATGTTTAGGGTTTTCCATTGTTCTCAATAATAAATAGGCCTTTGAGCCTCATTGTAACATAGTTCAGAGGCATGTAGCAGCCACATTTCTTCTCAGAGATAAGCTACCATCACCCAAGCTAGTCTTATTTCCATTATGTTTGTAAGCATATTTCAATATTTGATATTAATGAAATGAAGTGTTGTTTCTACTACATCTTTGTATTAATGGTTATATATGTAATTTTTTGTGTTCTTGTTTAAAGCTGGATCAGTGGTATTAGAGGGAGGTTTCTCTTTCTCTGTTTTTCTTTGCATGTCCCCAACGAGGTTGGGATATAAGGAGTTAGGGCTTGATCTTGTTGAACCTTTGCAAGATCAGCCTTGCAAACCTTGACAGTCGCCCATGGGGGAAGAAAAAAAAATGAGGTGGCAAGATATCCTATCAAAATATTGCTTGAGGAGGCCCTCAAGAAACAAAGTAACACGATGATGGATAACTTTGCCTAGATCCTTCAACGGTTGCCCACCGGTGGCGCATCCACATCCAACAGCCACTCTGGAGGCTCCACTCCTTTTAAGGTACAAGTAAACTTTGACATTCCCATATTTGAGGGCCAGATAGATGCATGCATCGTAGATAAATGGTTAAATATACTAGAAGGATTTTTTTCTATTCATGATTTTTCCAGCTGGGAAAATATTTCTTTTTCTCTTCTCAAAATCGCCCCCCACATCAAGGACTGGTGGGAAACCTACTGTGAGCAAAAGGATGAAAGTATTACCTCACTTTTTCCAGCCACACCCACTTGGAATTCGTTCTAGGATACCATCAAGGAGTAGTACTACCCTGTCGGGAGCTATGAGGATAAATACATAAAGTTGACAATGTTGCGGTAGGGAAGGGACCAAGATGTGCCAGAGTTTACCAATGTTTTTCATACCCTTCAAACGAAGTTTGGTATCAAAGATTCTGAGAAACAATTGGTACTCAAGTACCGTGGATGCCTACACAAGTACATCTAGGATGAGATGGATTTCTTGGACATCTCCTCGCTCAGCACGACATACCGATACGCCATCAATATCGAGCAGAAGTTTAAACAGAAGAAGTGAGAATTTGGATCTGTGAATCTGAAGCAAGGGAAATGTTTCCCCAAACCGCAAAACAAAAGACAAAGCCAAGGCGGGGTGACGCAGGACAACCCACCAAAGTCGTAAGCAAAGAACAACACCACAAAGCCAAATAAGGACACGTAAAGTGGTGTGAGTTCCATAAGAGCTCCACTCACAACACGAGTGTCAGGCCAAGCAGTCACCGGTGGTCGAGTTGAAGGCTTCACAATCAGATGCATTTTCAGACTCTGAGTCAAAACCCGAGAAAGGGAAACAGATTATTGATGGGGAGCCCAATGTCACCATTGCCACCATGAAGATCCAGTAGGAGGAACCTGAAGATCCAGAGGAGGAGGAGAGCCTCTTCCACTCCCATATGTGGGTAAAGGGCTCCCCGCTACATTTCATTGTCAACAGTGGGAGCCGAAAGAACCTCATTTCGGCAGAGGTCGTGAAGCAGCCGGGCTTACCGACCACAACACACCCACAACCATACACCATCGGGTGGCTTCACCAAGGATGGGATCTTCGCGTGAGCCAACAGTGTTGCCTCCCATACAACATCAAGCCCTTCACGGATGAGGTATTGTGTGATGTTGCTCCCCTTTATGTTTGTGACGTATTATTAGGCCAACCATACTTGTAGAAGCGACATGCTATGTATAATTCAAGGCCTCGCATTATTATTGTTATTTTGGGAAATAAGTTGTACAGGATACCAGAGGTAGCACCGCCTACCGCCATCTCTTTGGTTACTACAAAACAATGGAGTAAGCTCATTTCAAAAACTGGGAAATTTATTTTCCTGATGATATTCCCTAAGAGAAAGAAGAATATGGTGGCCACGACCTCCAGACAAGCCCCCTCCGCATGACAACAATAGATAGACAAGGTCGCGGAGGAGTACGAGGATATCTTCACCTCCCCTGCAGGGGTGCTTCTTCACTATCAAGTTAAGAACTCCATCAATCTGACCCTAGGTGCTTCGTTTTGTAATTGACCAATCTATCGGCGCTCCGTCCTAGAGAACAACGAAATCAAGAGGCAGATTCAGGAGTTGTTGTAGAAAGGTCACATCTCGCCGAGTCATCGCCCTGCGGGAGCCATATCAGGTTGGTACAGAGGAAGGATGGGCCTTGGAGACTCTGTATTGACTGTCGGGTGTTGAACAAGATCACTGTCCAGAATAGGTACCTGATTCCATGGATTGATGACCTTCTGAACCAACTCAAGGGGGGGGAATATTTCAGCAAGATCGAATTGAAGTCTAGATATCACCAGGTACCAATCGAACCCTCCAACGTATGGAAGACTTCCTTCAAAGCCAAGGAGGGCCTTTTCGAATGGTTGGTTATGCCTTTCGGGTTGACAAATTCTCGTGCAACCTTCATGAGGTTGATGGCTAACATCTTGCAGCCATTCACCAACCCATTTGTAGTGGTATACTTGGATGACATCTTGATCTTCAACCAGAGTTGGGAAGAGCACCTCCACCACATTCGACGGGTTCTCCAAACACTGTGGCAACACAAGCTATATGCCAATTTGGAGAAATGAAATTTTTACATGACCTAGGTTCAATATTTGGGATACATTATTGAAGAATGGGGGGTGCATGTGGATCCAACCAAGATCCAAGTCATTCAGGATTGGCCAGCCCCAGCCACTCTGATAGAGCTCTGCAACTTTCTGGGTATTGCCAATTTCTACTGTAGGTTCATGTTGGGATTCTCTCATATCACTTGGCCCTTGAGTCAAGTCACCAAGGGAGGAGTGAAAGAAAAATTATTTTGGTTTAAATCTCAACAAAAGGAATTCGCAAAGTTGAAACATCGCCTCTGCTCTGCACCAGTGCTCACTTTACCAGAATTACAACAGCCATTTGAGATCGAGACAGATACCTCTGGCTATGTTATTGGGGTAGTCCTTACTCAACAGGGGCATCCAGTGGCATATCAAAATGAGACACTTACAAAAACATTTCGAAAGTATCCCACTTATGACAAAGAGATGTATTCCATTGTGCAGGCCTGCCGACAATGGAAGCATTACATTTTGGGGAAGGGAATTTGCAGTTCATACAAACGCAAGGGAGTTTGCAGAATGATCACCATCAGAAGTGGTCCACATACCTGCAACATTTCCATTTGAATATCAAGTATAAGAAGGGCAGCACCAATAATGTTGCAGACTGCCTCAGCCAACCACCAATAATGGCGTTAACAACCGTGCTCAACTCTTGTGGGAATGAGACTTATGATTGGCCACTTCTCTACAAAAGTGACCCGGAATTCGGCCACACATACCAGATTCTCTTAGAGGGTCAAAAAGTTCCAGATTTTCACCTATACAATGCCTTGTAATTCCACCTGAGACACCTTTGTGTTCCTTCAAGCGAGTGTGCCAAGATGATTTGGGAAGCACACTACAGTTGGGTCGCTGGGCATTTCGGGGTCGAGAAAATGGTGGCAGTACTGCAGAAGTATTTCTACTGGGTGAATCTTTGATAGGATGTCAAGAAGTACATTAGATCTTGCATTGCCTGCATGATTGCCAAACAGGCCATCAAGAAGCAAACCCTCTATACTCTGCTTCCTCCCTAGTCGACCTTGGGAATCCATCTCCATGGATTACATGTCAGGACTTCCTTCTACTAAGCACGGCAACGACTGTGTTTTTGTGGTCATCAATAGATTCTCAAAGATGGGCATTATAGTGGCCTGCAGGAAGAATATCACAGCAAAAGCCATTGTTAAACTCTTCTTTGAATGGGCGTTGGTACACTTTTGGATCCCATGGTCTATCATCTCAGATCGGGACAGCAGGTTCCTCAGTACACTTTGGTCCAGTCTTTGGTCGATGCTAGACACCAAGCTCACTAAGTCCATAGTTCTTTTACAAGATCCATGCTCAACTCCAATGTTTTACACAGGAACATTGGGCTCATAACACCATCTTATCCCTTGGCTCTTGGAGCTCTTTGGCTTTCTAGCTCTGGCTCTGGCTCTTGCTCTGGCTCTTGGCTCTGACTTTGACTCTGGCTCTTTGGCTCTAGCTTTGGTTTTGGCTCTCAACTCTCGCTTCTGGCTCTGGCTTTGGCTCTTGGCTCTAGCTCTGGCTCTTGCTCTAGTTGTGGCTCTGACTCTAGCTCTGGCTCTGTGGCTCAGGCTCTGGTTTTGGCTCTCAACTCTCGCTTCTGGTGCTCGCTCTCGCTCTTGGCTCTAGCTCTTGCTATGGCTCTCTAAGCTCTTTCTCTCGACCCTTGCATGCCTCGGTGAGTCACTCGACCTCCAAGCAACTCCAACAACAATATTTTGCTGTCAATTAAGCTCTCTGGCTCTATGGCTCTGCCTCCAACCTCTGGTGGCTCTACCTATTACAGTGATCTCGGCTCTAGTTTCTCTGCTTCCAGGTCTTCTTACTACTTTCTCTCTTTTCTCTCCCTGTCTGTTCGTGGCTTAATTCCAATCCGTCTCATGACTATTCGCTTCCTCTCCCTGCTCTTCGGATCGCCTGCCTCGGTGTTGGAATTCCTCGCTCTGCGTCATCATCACTGTAACGCTTCATAGAGAGGTGGCCACTTGTCTCGTCACGAGCTAATCCAGCTCTTCCTCAATGGTTCGTTACTTCGGTTACCCTGTGAAATGATTCATCCACCAACTCAGTGGTCCAATCAGACTTCAACCTTTATATGTCGAAGCTTATTTTCTTATTCGAATCTGGTTTCCCATCAAGCGCAATCTCTATCGTTAGATCTGGGGCCTCCATATCCTACGGTTATCTCTCTTATCGTGCAGTTGACTTACTCGGACATTAGCCCACGATGAGAGGTGGTTTTCTCTCTCATCCACTGGACACGCATCGTGCGATGAATGGAATCGCTCAATTTCAGCCAAATCCGCTTACCGCCCAAGGGTGCCCCCGATATACCACCGGTTTTGGAGCGCGGGACCCGCCTTTCGCCTTAGCGCTTTCCCCACAGTTTCCCAGCTTCCCATGCGACCGAACACTCAGGGCCTTTCCTTCTCGAGGGGTTTTACCTAGCGATGCGCGATTAGAGTTAATCGTGCATCAGAAACAACCTCCGTTTTCTGATCCAAGCCTCCTAACTACCATTTTTACGCCATGCACAATCCCCATGGGCCACCGGTCAATGCGCTTTGACCAAAGGTCCTCATTGCTCTGTGTTGGCTACAAATTGTCATTGTTCATAGGTTATTTCTGATAGGCTTCGACATCCATAAGACTTTAAACTTCGGTATGAGCTTTTACAGAGTTCGGGTAGCTTTAAGAGAGTTTAAAGATCCAATTTCGGATCACGCCTTCCCACTAAAAGAAATTTTGGTCCACCAAAAGAATGATATACTGATCTGAGTAGTAAATGAGAGTAACAACACCCTATTATTTTAGCCTCCCTACACTTGCCTTTGCATACTGCCTCTGAGCCAAAATCTCTAACTACTTCCCTTCTTGGATGGGTTGGTCGTCTCGGGAAAAATGGTTTTACTCCTTGACTTCATGCAGAACTTCTCCTGTGAAGTTTACAGAATGTAGTTTGAGCTTCTTTACCTTGATCCTTGATCCAAGGTGGCTCAAACAAATGTGAAGTACATCTGCTCCACAAAATTTTCATTTGTACCTGTTTGAAAAGCTGCCAACAACTGTTGTTAACAACAGCAAGCATACAGACAACAATTTCATGGGCTAACTCCTACTTCAACAAAGAAACATATTTCACACCTTGTGAATCCTTCCATGTCTTACATCTGCATACAAATGGTTGACTAGATAACAAGCCAATAAAACATGCCTTTACAACAAATGACCTGTTATGTACCTAGGGGGCTCTGATACCACTTGTTATAGATCTAACTCGGAAATATATGAGAAATAAAAAATATACCCAATAATAACAAGATCAAAATAGATAGAAATGCTTCTTTATTGATATCAAACCCTTAAGGTAGGGCAACACCATACATTCACTCCTTAAGGAAGGAG
>APFE030867013.1:59828-115734 GCA_000404065.3 Pinus taeda
TTGTACCCAAGGATTGTAGCCATTGGACTCCTAGTACAACATCAACACCTCCCATTGAATGGAAAGCATTGGGCTAGTAAATACATATTCTCCCATGGATAGCTTGATATTATGGCACTTTCCAGAGCAATTTATTGTTCCTCCATTTGCAACCATCACTTGACACTCTGGTGCTGGATATAGAAAGCAATTCAATTCTTTTGCTACCTTACAATGAATAAAATTGTGGGTACTTCCTGAATCAATCAACACTATTACCTTTTTCTTCTTGATTGTCCTTCTATCTTGATGGTTTGAGGAGTGGTAATTCCCGCCAATGCATTACAAGATATTGTCGGATTTTCTTCTTTATCTAGACTTTTTTCCTGGAGTATATCCTCTTCTTTTGACCTTTCTTGCTCCTTTTCTTCTTCCTCTTCACAATCTATGTAAAATAATTTCTTCTCAGCACACTTATGACCTTTAGTGTAGTTGTTATCACAACTGCAACAAAGCCCTTTTGCTCTTTTTTCTTCCAATTGTTGTGTTGTCAACCTTATAGGTTGTGGAAGGCTAGGGGCAACAACACTTCCATATTTATAGTTGTGAGTGGTATGCTTTCTAGTTGCCATAATTTTGCTTTCCATTTTTCTTGCTAACCTGAATGCCTTCTCTACTGAGTCATGTTCCCAAAGGCGAACATCATGTTGGATATTATCCTTTAAAGTCCCTATGAACACATCAATCCTATGCTCCTCTGGGATATTTTTACCCTTATGTTCAATTGTTGGAACTCCTCAATGTGCTTCATTATTGAACCCTTTTGTTTGAGACTTATCAATTGGCTAAAAAAAGTGTTGCTTTTTGTATCCTCATAATGTGTTGTCAATTCTTCCGTAAAAATTGCCCAAGTAATAATTTTTTTATGAGAGCAAAGCCAATGATACCATACAAACTGATTTGGTTCCAAATATAAAGTTACAATATGTACCTTTTGTGTGTTTTGCACATTATTGAGATTGAAAAATTGCTCCACCTGTAATATCCATGTTGCAGGATCTTTGCCATCAAACTTCCTCATATCAATTTTTGGAATATGGTGGCTCTTTGATTCTACATTAAAGTCTATGAAATCATGATTAACATTTATTTTTTTCGCATCATGAGTTTCCTTTACTACCCTTTCACCATTAGTAAGTATTTCTTGTCTAAAAATTTTAGATAAAATCTGTCTTCAAATCTGCCATGTCTGTCTTCAAATCTGTCTTCAAATCTACCATGTTTATCTTCAAATCTATCTTCAAATCATCCATCTTAGCTTCCATGCCATTGATCTTAGTTTCCACACCCTTTATATTATATTCCGCGCCATTTATCTTAGCTTCTGTTAGCTTTTGTGAGAGTGACATTTGTTGAACTTGGTTTTGTAATTTTGATATATCATGTAGCATTTCTTCCTCTTCTTCATGAGTCATGCTAGAGCTTTCAGGTTTCATACTAGGTGTTTGCATTTTCTTTCCTTGGGGCATCATTTACTGATAATAATTCTCTACTATGCCCTTTGAATTACTTCAAAATAATTTTTCAAACCAAGCTTAGGCAAAAATTTAAAAAAATCTACACACCTTTTTTCACTTTGTAGGAGCTCGATATTGACTCTGATGTATCTTTGTAATTTTAGATCATCCAAATCTAAAATTGTGACCTATAGTAGCCCTCTATGTCCACTTTCCAATGCCACCAGTCTGATCCAAATTGGATTCTCCAAGGAAGAGTTATGCCAAATCTCCCACGGTGACCTGATTATAGACTAGTTCAGTAGAGCGAACTTGTATGACATGCCACGTGTCCCTGTTTCGACCTTTGGCTCTGAAAAATATAAAAGAAAACTAGAATCCATCCTCTTTCTGTACCTTCTTATGAAACTTCAATCCGATGCTCAGAGAGAAAGTTATGACAATTTTCCCTAGGTCACTTGTTTGGAATGTAATTCAGGAGTCTACAAAAATACCAACTTCCTCAGATCATATCTCCACAAATATAGCATTAAAAGCTTTAAAATTCGGACCCAAGGTTTAGTACAATTCCATCTCAAATGGGTTTTTTTTTCAGTTCTGAAATGTCACAGAAAAAGTTATAGTGAAAATGCCACAATGACCTATTTGGAGCAGCAAAACCCTAGAATCCAAAGCTCTGATACCAAATGTTATGAAAGACATTAGCCACAAAAGACTAGAGAAAAGATTATAGTCACGCACTTGGATATTTCAGCCTCTTCGAGGGGAACCTCCTTTACATTTACATAACGATGAACAATTCTGTGGATGATTCAAATGACCAAAACCTCCTTTCTATATATAGGAGTCTAAGGAGTCACAATATAACCTAGCCGACCTAACAATAATAATATAAAGGCACAAAATAACAATAGAGGGATTCAATGGGGCACAGTAATAACAATATGGGGACAATAGGAGCACAACAATATTAATAAGGGATACAAATACAATACTAATGGGGTAATCACTAGTATTATAGGGACCTAACAAAATGTAATCCACTTAATAGATCAAGGAGCATTAAGATAAATGAAGCATCAATACAAACATTTATGGAAAGTGAACCAATAGTTGTATATATTAAGAAACTCAAAATGGAAGCATACAACCTATGCCTTGATGTTAAGGCCTTCCTTTGGGTGGATTTCCAAGTCTAGGAAAAGACTCTTCAAACACTCCTTCTCCAAGCTAGAAATGGAAAGCATGTAACCATAATTTCAGCATAGGGATGCAACAATCGATGACGAACCATTTGGGAATGGAGGGGAGTGAATTTACAGGCAAGGAGAGGGAGTTAGGACCTCACCAAAGATAGAGGAAGGTCCACATCTCAAGGGGGAAGCTAATAGGGATAAGATCAAAGGGTAATATTGGGAGAATTTGACCACATCCACAACGAACAACATCCATATCATCGTTCTGGAAGCCTCTAGATCACGAAGCTTCTCCTCTAGTTTGGGAAAACCTGGCAGAAGGAGGCCAACATGAGTTTTCCTATGAAAACCTGTGCTGGAAGCACAAGCATATAACTGATCAACCTACCATCAGCACGGGGAGGAAATGCAGCAAAACGCGTTGATTCCATAAATTAGTTTTTAAGGCAACTTTCTCCATAATGATTTCAGGGTAGCTTTCCTTTGATTCTTCAAGAAGGTTTTGGTCTGTATCATGATGGATATTCTTCACAGTAGTCAATGTTTTGTCACTTTGGGATATGGCACAGGAAGTGAACAGGAGACATGACAAAATACTGTGTAACACCCTGAGCCTGCACTGCTCCCAAAAGTTGCACAAAAGTGTCCTCCCAGTGACCTCCCTCAACCTAGACTCACTACTCTCAAAAACTGTGCAGACTTGTCCTCTGGTCCCTCTGTTGTCCTGCCTTATCTTGCTCCTAGAAACTACATAGAGGTGTCCCTCAAGGTCCCACCTTGCAACTACTACTGGTGTCCTTGACTACGCAATTTGGCCTCCCAGTGGCCTTTGTACATTTTTCTCAGACAGTGAAGACTATGCCCCAAAGTTCCTTATTCAAGACTGAGCTATGCTCTACGTAGTCTTAGTGACTATTCCTCCCTTCCTGACACTTGGAACTACAGAATTGTTGGGCCCTCTCCCAGCCTTCCATCTGTCCTGGGACCGATACACAGAAAACAATGCATCATGTTAGAATAGGAGGTTTTGAATTTGATGTCTTCCCATCATGAGTTAATTGCAGTAACAGGTACACTAATAGATCATGGCGAGATGAAGAACAGGATGAAGAAGGAGTTGGATGGTGAACAAAGCACACTAAACAACAAGAGAAAGGAACACATGCATGGAACCATCTTACAAGACCAAGACCATTGAAGACCCCACAGCACCAAGCCATGCGAAGGAGAAGACAAAGTACACCCAAGAGTGCATCCATCACTTAGCAAAGTAGCAGCTTGACATGGACACCAGAGCCAACCACTACATGTCAGTAATGTCGTGTCAAGTTATGTCATGAGTTGTCAAGGCCACATCACCACCATGGGCCATATATGTTGTAACTGAATGTAACGTAAAGTGGAAGTCCAATGGACGCACACAAGAAGTTGAAGGGTCATGTCAGTTGAAAAGTCATAGGAAGTTCAATGGTCATGAGGGTTGTCCAAGAATAAAAAAGGTCAAGCATCATCCTTGGCTATATACACCCCTCCCATTGTATGAGCAAGGACTTTTCACGTTGGCTCCTCCCACCTAGCCTGTAAAGTAGATAGCTAGTTCTTTGAGGAGCAAGGAGTGGCTCCAATGTCCCACTATTGGGACTAGTGATGTATTGTGTACAGATGTGTCTTGGGACTTTTGCGTAATACAGAAGCCTATTAAGGCTAGCATGTTTTCATGCATGTTTTGTAGATGCTTGTACGACTATTCTTTCGACATTTGTAATGCATATTTGTTTCACTTGTACTAAGATAGTTGAACTATTTTAGTTGCTTTATTACTTACATTATTGGGAATGTGTTGTACTGGTTATCACCATTGTCTCATCCATGTGGACTACTCTGCGCGATAATAGACAAACTACCTTTGTGTACTGGTTATCACTGTTGTCACATCCTTGTGGACTACTCCATGGGATACTCAATAGACCATCTTTGTGTTCATTTTACAACGACCATCACATCTGTGTGGACAACTCCATTGGGTGGTGTACATGTTGTCCCCTTCACTTTAGTTTTAATGACTGTCGCATCCATTGTGGACTATTCCATTGGATATTGGACAGACCTTTCTAGCCCGCGTGTGTCTCTTCCTGGGTGGTACTATTACCTCTCATTTAGAGGTTCACTTTACTCTCTCCCTTTGCAGTAAGAGAACTCAGACACGAGTTTCATTACACACTCACCAGGCATACTCACCTCACTTTATGAAGGCACCAACATAACGCTCTCATGTGTTGAACAACAAGAGCTAAGGCAAATCTCTAAGTAAATGGAAACTGGGCCATCACATCGAATGGGACACCTATGCTAAACGGTGTGAGGTCTAATTGGGACTTCATGCCAAGGAGATCCCTATAATGTTGGCGAGTCCAGCACCATCAATAGAAACCAAAATAGTTTTTAAAAACCATCCACATTAGTAATTATAAAATAATCCATAACCTCTACTCATAATTACCGTGAAGCACCATAAGCCATTTAAATCAGTTTTTTTTTCAAAATAATCCATGGTTTATATAACCAATAATGAATAAAGTAAAATTTCCATTCACCAAAAATTATTCTTCCAAAATTCTAAAATGCATAGGGTTGAAATGGCATTTCCATCATGGGTTCCAAATTACATTATTAACTGGGTTGATAAATAAATAGCATCACATTTCATCTATGGTGCAAATGATTTTGACTTTTTAACGTACCTGATCCTTACCAAAATAAACCTCCCAAGAGCCAACAAGAAAGGAAAAAGGAACTGAACTTTTCGTTGTCCTTTTTCTTTAGGAAGTCCAAACCCTTATTTGCCTCAAATTTCATGTTGTAGTTACTACAACCCCCTCCAAAATTTTGGCCTATACCCAATTTCAGAACCTTCCTTGAACTTGTTGATCATTATTGCAAACTTTGAAACTCATTTCATTTGTTTTCTTAGAGTCTTATGTTCCCCTTTGCAAAATGGGAAAATTGTCATCTTTTAGCATGTTGTTTGTAACATCATGTGTATAGGCATGTTGTTTGTCACATCATGTGTTGTACTTATCATAACTTATCGTAAAGTTGTCACATGGAGGGAAATTCTTTGTTCATGCGATCTATTTTTTCATTTCGTCAAAATATTCTAACTGTGTGATCACAGTCAAAGTTCATCAATGTTCACATCAATCTCGCTGATCCCATACTTAGGCATTTTTGAAAAACTTCCCAACTAGGAAACCTAGCTTTACTATGCCCCCCCTAAGCTGCACATTGTGCAGTCTTATTCCTCTATTGTGACCTTGTTTCTTGGCATTGAAAAATGTACATTTCCTTCCTCCCGGACTACTACACTACACATTTTTTGTGCCCAAACCCAACCTTGACCTCCAGAATTGCGTAATCATGTCCCCTAGTCTGGAAAAAACTACACACTTCACAACCTCAATCCTCAAGCTCATCCCCTAAGCCCTTGAACTGTGCATCTCCATAGTAGCCCAACCTTCCTTGACTCCCAGAACTACAATCAGCTCTCCTAGTGCCCATCCCTTCAACCTATCCCACTGGCTCTTGAAACTGCACAATCTTATTCCTCATACCTTCCTGAATTGTGCATTGCGTAGTCTCAGGGCACAAGCTTTTCCCATGGTTACTATAGTTGTGTAGTGCATATTCACTTACTCCCTCTTCCTAGCCTGTCACTTGTTCTGAGATTAGTTGGTGGATCAAAATGCAACATCTTAGACTAGGGGATTTTTCGGATTGATGTCGTCTCGTCATGAGTGAATTGCAGGAACAGGTACCCTATCATGTCATGGAAATATTATGAAGAAGGAGAACAAGGTAGGAAGCATGCTCAAAGACTCTCTTGTAGTTGAACTTACAAGTTTATCGATCAAGAGAAAGAGAAAGGACACTAGTTTGCAACCACTATTAAGAATGTTATGTTTCTGGATATTAGACTATGTCTCTTTTTATAATTTTTGTTAATCGTAGTTAGGGGCTTCATGAATTATACATTGATGACATAAATCCTTTAAAAAATATATATATGTTGACGGTGATAAACCCACCAACATTTAGGAGATCTACCCAATATGAAGTCCCAACTAGACCTCACACCATTTGGAGTAGGAGTCCCAACATTGGGTGGTAATGTTATTCCTTGAATGTGAAAACGCATGGAGTGAAGTATGGTAAATTTGGGTGAGGGCAAGTGTGTGACCCTATGGATAGCCAAGTGTGATGCATGAAGGTTCTAACACATGAGAGAAAAAGTAAGTGAGTCCCCTTGGAAGCCTGTAATAATACACAGCTTGAAATGAACACACGAGCGTAATGACATCACAAGCTAAGATGTGGAGTAGCCCACAAGTTAAAGTGATGAATCAATACAATAACACACATTCAACAAGATTCATACAAATTCAAATGAAATATTCATAATCATAAGCGTAAATTAAATAACATACATTGTGAATACAACAAGAATAGTCCTTCTATATTCACAACTTATGCATGAAAGTGTGTCGGCTCTGATTTTATTATTATAAGTGAAAGTTCCATCCATACATACACCATTGATGAACCACTAGCCCCAATAGTGGAACATTAAAGTCAAGAACACTTGCTCCTCCGAAGAAGTATACTCGCTCTGCGCTATGGAGAAGCCAAGGCTCTTAACAATACTCCCAAGCTCCTTCGAGGCCTAAGCCTAGCCAAAAGCTTGGCTCCCAAAATCCCTTTACATGAGTTATGAGGTCCTATTTATAACAATAGGGGGGTGACTCTTCAACTCCCCTTTGTGACCTTTGGAATACCCTCATGACTCTTCATCTTCTTTATAAAATGACATTACATTACATCATGAATCTTCATATTCCAATATTGACACTCGGAATTTCACTTATAACATAATTACAAAAAATATTACATTTTACACTTGTACCCATATAAGAAAAAATAGGGTAGAGACAACATGATAGCCTAACAAGGCACAACACTATGATGCTTGAGTTTGGGAAAACTCTAGCTCAACAACCTCCACTTGCTGCTTCTTGGTCACATATTTGTGCCAAGCTCGGTATTGTGTGATGTTGTACCGAAACAACGTGATGGTGTTTGGATGGAAGCAAACTCTATCCTCCATAGCATCCATGTACAATGACTTGGAGCCAGTATTAACCCCTTTCTCAACCGAGAGCAACATTGTTCTAATCTGAACATTCCCACCAATGTAGTTTTGAATGTTCTATCCGTTCAAATCCCAAGTCCTCCTTGATGGAAATTTGTTTTAGAGGATCCATATACTTTTCAATCTCCTGCCTAACTTGATGTTTCAGCTTAGCTTTGGTGAGTGAGCTAACTGATGGGATCTTCCTCCACTATGCTCTTTGTATCCTCTTCTTCCTTTTTGCTTCTGTTGCTAAAGCTAGTTTCATAAGTATTGGCTTGGCTTTCATCTTGCATCTTTTTTCTCCATGTGGACTATCAACAACCTTTTTCTTTCCCTTATATTGTATTGAATTACTTCTTTGTATTGGTGTTGCTTTTGGAGTTTTCCTTTAGATCTACCTCATGGCTCTTTCTTAAAAGAGATTCATTAACTTGTTTTCATGTTAATGTTGACCCCTTTTCTATAAACAGTTGAATGTCTGCATATAATGGTAATTCTACTAATGTTTTCTCAACTACTTCCCCAGTACTACTTTCAGTGGTCTCCTTTGAAGCAACTCTCTTCGGTTCCATGTTAACAATGACTGTTGGAGAGAAGTGTTTCACAAGTTTGGTACATGTGGGACAAAAATGACACTTATGGCAAGCAATCATTTGCTTTAGTAAATCAAATTTCAAGGCATGATCAAGCAGCAAACCGGGAATATAATGGGAAGGATTGTACAATTTTCATTGGAAAGAGGAACTGGACGCTTGTGGGAACTGTGCACTATGCAGTCCCAACAAACAGGGATGAAGCTTGTGGCTTGAGACTGTGTAATGCACAGTCCCAACCTGGGAAGAGACTAGGAGAGACTACGCATTGCGTAGACTCAATGGCCAAGGTGACACGATGACCCCTGGAACTGCACACTTGGAGCCAGCCTATAATGTGCATTGCACAGTTCCAGAGGCCAAGACTTTTGCTTAAGCCTTAGGATTGCACAGTGCCCAACTTGACAAGGCAAAATCTGGCCAAGGGAAGTACAAATATGCCTAGTGGAAGTGTGAAAAATGAGCAGAAGTGAATGATGATGTGAGGTTGAGTGAAAAACTGACTAAGTGTGAATTAATTAGTTTGGATCAAATGCTGAAACTGGCCAAACAGAAGGAAAATCAAGTATGTGAAGAGAGTCGCCACAACAATGACTATCGGTGGAGAAACAAGAAACAATTGATGCAACATTTGTGAAAGGTAAACAAAAACTTAGAACAATGCTTCTACATGTTAAAATAAGTTGAAACACCAGCAACCATGAAGAGAAATAAGAAAAACAACAATCCCACAAGTGAAACGACAAAAAGCAACAGAAAAAGTGGAAAAAAACAATAAAAGCAAAACTCACCAAGAAAAAGTGACGAAAAATCCATCGAAGGTTCCTTGATCTCTTCAAGAATACTATAGCTTCAGGATTGAATATGGAAATGATCTCTAGAGGTGATGATTATCTAGATTTGAGAAAGTGAGGTCTTAAGACTTGCATGCCTAAAATCAAGGAAAAAGCGACACTTGGCGGAAACTTCTAAAAATATAAATCTTCCACCTTCAAGAAACTAATAAGACATCCCTACTTCCTATGGTTTATTTTTTCCTTTAGTTTCCTTGTTTTTCCGGGAACATTTGCCATGCATGCTACTGGGAAAGATTGCGCAATTTTGAGGAATTTCGTAACTTTTCATCTCAGTGAGGGATTGTGTAGTTTTTGGGTTGCCTTCCATGACTGTGCATTTTCTGATCTCAAGGACAAATGTCAATCAAAACTGTGCAATTCCCATCATCAAGGCTACTTGCCCTCAAGGATTGCACAAATTTTTAAGGCAAGCCCAAAACTGTTGTGTCACCAAGTCAGGTGGTTAGCTTGTGACTTACAAAGATTAGTTAAGTGTGAAAACAAGTAAACACAAGCCCAAGTGAAAAAGATAAGTCTCAATCAAAGCAAGAATACTTGATAGTAGTGCAAGATAAGCTCCTGTGAATAGAAGGTTAGGCTCCAAAGTCTAAGCATAGGAAAATATTTCGAGGGTGGTTGTAGCCACTACAACAATACCTTGTGCACTAAGCAAGGTCATGAGTTGTGGAGAAGGAATTAATAACATTTTCATTATTATTAATAATATACCTTATACATAATGTACCTTATGTTTCAAGTAAGGAAGCACGTGACCCAAAATTTATATTAACAATTAATACACTATCCTTAATAACCATTAATGATGTTTATTTATAAAACATACTTTACTAGATTACCTTAACTATTTTACTTATAAATGAGGTAATTAGGTTAGCTAGGAGGATGACTTCATGAAGTATGATGAGGAGCCCTTAGTTTTCATATACATAATGAGGAACCCTTCTTGCTTAACTTTTTATGTCCATAACCAATAAAGGTATTCCATGTCACACCCCTTGGAGTTTTAGCCCAGAAATTGGGGTCTCCAATTTAAAAGGTGAATATCTCTCAAAACAGGAGGCCTCTCGGGGCATACCACATACCACCAAAAACATATTTTCGAGGAGAATCCAATGATGTGAAAAACACCTTGACAAGGGCAGGGTATGTGTGGTGGGCCCCAGTATTGCAGCAATAATGTTGCAACTCCTGGAACTCCCTTCTTTAATTTTATCAACTCGGTAGTTCGTAACAAACTTGGAAGCGACAGTGTTGTATGCACAAGTACTAGCTCTTGCCGCGGCTGTCACTTGATCAGCTGGCAAAAATCTGCTAGGAGCTTAAGCCAACTTCTATGAGCTCTCAGAAGAAGATTTTTTACTGATGGATGAAAGCTAACTCAAAGAGGGCTAATCTATTTGCAAAAAGAAACTGGAAAGTTGAAAGGAAACGTAAACCCTAGCAAACCCTAATTTTACCAGCTAGCCCTATTGATGCAAGAAAGAGGATGCAAGCTACTGAAAGAGATACCATTGACTTCTAGGAAGGTAAAATGCATGTGTCTATGCTACTTCTATAGTAACATATGAAATAAACATCTTTTTGTATTTTTGAATAAGTTGTTAGAACTATCATGCATGTGCTTTTAATTGGCTTTTGACTGTGCAGAGGTGGATTGGCGAGAGGAAATGCTTGTAGAAGGTTTAGAAGGTTCGAAGAGGGCCTAAGGGGTCCCTATCACCCTTCCAGAGAGTTTCACAGAGTTTGGCTATCAAGAAACCTCATTCGTGAGCTTCTACAGGAAGTTTGCATGGGTTCTACAGGATGTTCTGGAATTTCTACAGGATGTTCTGTGATTTTCTACAGGATGTTCAGAAATGGGATTTTGGAGCATGGATGGAGGGAAAAAGGTGGAGGAATGAGTATGGAGGTGAAATAGGGGTGTAGGGGAGTTCAAGACTTGGAGGATGGAGTTGAGGAGTGGTGCAGATGGTTAGATTTGTTCAAGGAGGGATGAAACAATGTTGCACAAGAAGATGAGAATCATGGCAAAGTAAGCGAATGAGGCAAATGCAAGGTAAGGGTTCTAAGTGAAGGATGAAACAGGTAGGTTGGATGGAGTATGTGCAGGTAAGGAAGGGTAACAGGTACTCTGCAAGTGGTTTTTCAAACTGAACAAACAAACACTTATAAAACCTATGACCTAGTTACTTTACTCTATTCTGACCTAAGTAACAGCAAAAGGAAATGAACATCAGTTTATTCGAAATGAAATGCGTGAAATAACTTATGCAACTAAGAAATAATCAATTGAAGCATTTAAACACTACTAATATCAGCATCTACAAAAGAGGATTCCAACACTAAGAATTGAATGACAAAGTAAAACAACGTTTTTGTTGGCAACAATGTCACATTTGTCTCGGTTCATGATCCCACTGAGGGAGAGGTGAGATCAGAGGTGCTTGATGGCCTTTTTCTGAAGATATTCCCTGTTACTAATCTATCAACTAAATCTGAACATGAAAAACTACTTTAATCATAAAAAGCAACCTAAATAACAAACCAAGATTTAAATCTAAATAGCATATTTTATTCTAAGAATGCAGCAAAGACACAGGAAAGTAAACAAAGGAAGTACTGGGCACTTGAGATGGGCCCAACACCAAGAGCTACAACCTCCTAAGAGAAATTAGAGCTAGTGCAAAGCTGGATTCATCTTTATTGCTCAAGAAAGAATAGTTACATCAAAAACTGTCCACAAAGGGGAGCTTGAAAATGTGCTGAAATGCAAAGCTAATCTACTGACTAAAATCGAACTACAAACTAGCTAACTTCTGCCTACAAAGTGACTAACTACTAGCTAACCAAAATGAGGCCCTAAGCCCTCTTATTTATAAAAATTGAGGACCCCAACAACCCTCCTAAACTTCAGGAACTCGGCTGCCAAAACTTGTAGTTAACAGCACTTTTACTAGCACTTGCTCGGCTACCCTTGTGATAATTGATTTGGTGGCCCTTGAACTCTGAGCTGATGGTGGAGAATTCGAGGTAAGGGCCCATAAATGAAGGGGACACCTTCCTAAAAATCCTCTCCCTTGTTCTTCCACGAATTTGGCTGCCAAGTGTGTCTCATTAAAAACCTTTGATTTTGTCTCAAAATTGACCAAAACACTGCACAAAGTACCCATTAGACTTGTTGGCATAATGACTAACCAATTCACTCTATTAGCATAAATATAATAAAAAACATGCAATAAACTAATGATAATGGTGGATTAAGTCGAATTAGGAGGTTGGATGAGCCCATATAATTATCCATTTTTGGGACTCATCATCACCCCCTACTGAAAATGCTGCTCATCCTCTAAGCAACTAATCTATCTCTTCCTCCCTGTTATGCCAAGCTTATGAAGTGATGTCCTCTTCTTGGTCATGAAACCACGCTTTTCTCTCTACTTCTTCCCACTGCCTATGCTCCTTTTCTTGTAGCAGTTTTGTTAAAGCCTCAGCCTTAGCCTACAACTTGTCCTCTCTTTGTTGTTCATCAGATGTTTCCTTGTCTTTCCTTCTTTCTGTGATTGTTTGGCCACCTTTTCCTCCAATTTCTTGGTCTCTATTAGCTTAGCCTGAGTTTCCTGTAGAGAATTCTCAACTTCCTGTAGAACTGTCTCAGCTTCCTGTAGAACTGTCTTTGAGTCCATCATCTTAATTTTCTCTCTCTAGGTGAAGGCTTTTGGCTTCCTCATTCATAGATGATGGATCTCTTTGAAGGAGGCTCCTCCTTTTGTTTAGCTTTTGTGTCCTTAATGACAATTTGCTCCTTTGACTGTGGTTTGGGTCTGCCCACTTTTATCTGTGTGCTCCTTTTTCACTTTAAAGTACATGAAAGTTTGCCTCTTTCTCTTCCTTTTTGGTCTTGGAGGTGTGCTAATGGTGGCAAGCATGGTTGTTGCCTCCCTAGCCAAAATATCAGGCGATTTTACCTTTTTTTTCCTCTGTTTCTAGACTTCCTATAGAAAGTCCTGTGCTGACTGTTTTTTGTCTTCCTGTAGAAACTGCTTTCTAGCTTCCTGTAGAAACTGCCTTCACTGTTTCGGTCTGCTTGGCTGGGGGTGCCTTGCCTTTTAATTGTGGTGTGGTTGCCTTGGTTGTGCCAAATTTCATTTGGGCTTTCTTGGCCCTTTTCTTCCCAACCTTTTTCCTTTTGCGCCCTCTCTGTTTTTGTTGTTGTCTCCTTTTCTGTCTCATGCTCAGCGGTCATGTCAAATTCCTCTTTTTCCTTCTGTTCTTCATCTATTTTGCCCTCTGTTTGAATGTCTTGTGCTCCCTCATCAATGTTCTTCTCAATCTCTTCAGTTGGCATGGTGTTGAGTTTGTGTTTTAACCAAAAAAGAGAAAATGCTCAAGTGGAAAAAACATAGTGAATCACTGAAATAGAGGACAACTGAATTCGGTCTTTTTTGAACCCAAGAAAGAATTTTTCGTGTGCTCTTTACAACATCAAATGGCTGTAATTCCCTTGTGTTAAAACTGCTATCACCTTGAATTGGTCTATCTGTTTATGAAAGAAAATTTTTACAGATCAGAGCATAAGGACACTAGTTTTTTCACACATTGATAGATATGTAAATTCGGGTTTTTCCACATATAGGTTGGTCTCTACTGCTGCATGTCTTCCTTGCAAGGGAATTTTTTATTTTCTTTTTTAAAACTAACGAGGAGATTTCAGATGCAGAGGGAAAAAAATGGGTAAACTCAGTGAATCATGCAGGCAAACTTCCATTGTTCTCAATGCACAGGCAGACATTTTACTCTCATTTTTCAATTTAATGTCGTGTTCAATTCACCATTTTGCACCAACAAATCATGCACAAATAAGTTTCCCCGATCCTACCTCATTTTGAGCTTGAACTTCGCTGAAAATCCCAGGTTTTCTTTCTGCATGGTTGTTTTCTGTGTTTCCTATAGAAGACTTCCTGTAGAAACGCCTGTAGAGCGCCCCTGCACCTCTGAGCGAGCCTAATACGTAGCAGAATCTCGAAGATAGATAGAAAAAACAGTGGAGGATGACTAGTTAATCATTTGGTGCATACTTCAGTTGAGGATGTTGTAAGTGAAAGTGAACAGCAGTTTGTGAGTTTTAGCCGAGCCTTCCTTAATTGTTGCGTGATTTGTGGTGAGGTGGCAAAAACATGTGCTGGCCCATGCAGACGGCAATGCTATCACAAAACATCATGTTCCCTACCTGTGATCACTCCATCAATTACGTTGAAGGTCAAACAATCATCGTTACCTGTTTCCCGATTTCCTCCTGAGATGGCTAAGTGCACATGTCTCATTCACCCACCGAGTGTTGTTGAACTGGATGCTAACTGGCCACCGATTTTCTTAATCCCAACCATTTCATTGCTCATGCAATTTTCAAATTACATTCATGCAATCAGAGGAACGAGTTTTAGTCACGTACCTAGAAGTCGAATGGTTGCTATGAGGTGTTGTGGCCTTTCATTTGTTGCATGCACTGGTTTCTGTGGTTGCATGATGGATTGGTGGCTAATTCATGGTTGTTTTCCTTGTGCAGGTAACCTCTGGTCGGATCCACACTGCAGGAGCTAGCTTCCACGTTCAGATCTACACCCTCAAGCTGCTGCTGCTGAATTTTCACAGGACAAAAACGTGTTTTCTCCATTTCTCCCGAACGATAGACCAGATCGATCTAAAACTTGTTGAGCATGTTCCTATCATCATTATGCACCTCCCATAGAAAAATTGTGATCAATGGATGCACAGATTTCGAGAAAAATAGAAAATGGTTGAAGATTACAGAGATCAATTTCTCGGAAACCATGCATCGAAATTGGCTGAAACTGCTTGGGTAGGTTACTATCACCCATATGCATCTCTCCATGAAACAGGTTTTGAAACAGATGCGCGGCTATGGAGAAAATGCAAAAATGGCTAAAAGTGATGGAAGTTGATTTCTTGGAAACCGTGCACCAGAATTGGCTAAAATTGCTCGGGCATGTTGCCATCATCCCTATACAACTTCTTATAAAACGGTTTTGTAAATGGATACACGGTTTTCAAGTTATGGAAAAAACAAATTCTGTTCTATGTATTTTTTTTTTCAAAGCATTCTGTAAGTTTTTGCATGGAAAGAAAAATTGAGCTTGGGCTGTGATGCAGGCATGGAGATGATGGAGGAGGAGTCTGAAAATTGCAGGAGGACTTCTGAACCCTTGAGGAAGCTATCATGTTCGCCAAACTACCTTTTTGCAATCCATTTTTAGCTTCTTGTAATTTCTACAGGAACTTCCTGTAGAAAACACAGTTTTCATAAAAGAAGCACAATGAGGTGGAAAGAATGATGGAAAAGGGTGAGGAATGGAAACATGGATGCTTGCAGGCCTAACCAATAGATTCCAAGCTTTAGATTCCCTTCCAAAATCGAATTTGGCTCGCCTGAAGGTTCTACAGGATGTTTCCTGTAGAAATACATAACTTCCTGTAGAAATGCCTGTAGCTTCCTGTAGAAAGCCCAGAACTTCCTCTGTCTTTGTTTTGAGCGATCCTCCTAACCTGCAATGTCCTTCTTGCAACCTACAATTATTCAATGGAAATTAGTTTTACTTTTTCTTTTTCTCTTTTCTTCTTTTTTTTCTCTTTTTTTTTTTAAACAACTAGGGCGTCTCATGGAGGTTTTCACCCTAATTGCCTACCCTATGCGCCTCCAAGGGAGGTTTTCAATCTATGAGCCAATCTGAGGCACCTCCGTGGAGGTTTTCACCTTAGATTTTTATTTTCTTCTCATTTTCATTTTTTCTCTTTTTCTTTTTTCTTTTTTTTCTACCCTACCCTACTTGAAAAACAAAATCATTCTCAAGTATACGAATACTTCCAATAGAGCCATGTGCACATTGATATTAGAGACAAAATGATGTGGAGGCTTGAAATGCATGCTTTGACAGCTATCTGGACTTCAAAGACCAAATGATTTGACTTTGAAGGGATCAAGCATAGCTGAGGAAGAGAGTACTGCTGCAACTTAGTGACCGTATGGAACCATATCTCAATATAGTTCTGATATCCTTGGTCCTTTTGCTAATCTGGATCATTCTTCATATCTTCTTCTATCATGACTTTCTCATCTTCCTCTTTTTGCGGATCTTTCTCTTGAATACATGGAGGATTTGATGGTAACCATGAGGGAGCTTTCTCAATCTCTGATTCTGATCTCTTTTCTTCATCAAGTGCAGCCCATGGTTCTTTAATCTTTTCTTTTGAATCTTCTTTTTCCTTTGGTCCTTCAATGTTGTCAATATAATCTATGTTTTACAACACTCTTCCTGAGCTTTGGTGAAGATAATTGAGCTCAAGAGGAGTCATTTGGACATGGTGAGCCTCAGCTTTGCTATTGGATTGAGCTACTCCATTGTATGGTTTTGGGAATGGTGGTATGGGTGGTTGAGTGGAGGTGTATTTTTGAGATGGATGTGGATGGGTTTGTGGTTGGGCAGGTGGTGGAGGCAAATGAGTGGGAGGAGAGTTGTATTGGGGCCTCCACTCCTGATGAGGTGCATTCCACTGAGGTTGTGGCTGAGCATAAGAGTGAAATGAATGAGCAACTGGAGGAGCATAATATGGATTTGTGAAGGAACAAGGAGGAGGTGTGAACCAGGAAGGATGATCAAGGGGACCCCAAGAAGGCATGGAAGTGGCTTGATAGGGGTCGTAATAGGTCTCAGATGTCCCTTGCAGTTCCTGCTGGTAAGGTATGGGTCCATGTGGCCTCCTTTGGTTCATGAAATAGAGTGATTCAGTGGCTCCTTTGGCTCTTTGATATGCAGCTTTAAGTTTAGGCAAGGAAGGGCACTGATTCGTAAGATGGTATTCTTTACAGACAAAACACACTTCTAGGGAGTGCATTGGACATTCGTTCCTAGGATGCTTTCTAGTGCACCTGGGACAAAAGATGACCAAAGCCCTCTTGGCTTCCTCTTGCTTCTTTTAGATTTGTAAGGTATCCAATTGCATGGCAAGAAATTGCCTCATATCGCTCTTGAAATCTTCCATCTGATTTGCAAATTCATGTTTGGATAAGGTACTGCTCCAAACATTTCTGCTTGTAGCCATTTGCTCCAGAGGAATGTTTTCTTCTTCTTCTTCCCTTGAGGTTCTTCAAATATGTTTTATTGTCCACCTAAGGGTTTTTTTTTAATCATAGCCATCGAAGAAGAGAGAAGGTTGGCTGTGTGAAATAGTGGGGGTGTTGTGCAATCATTTTTCTAACTTATCTCTACTCCTACAAGGCATGAAAGAAAATCTTTTTGGTTGATTTTTGTATTTTTTTCTTCTACCTACAAAACTAAAATAGACTGAATTGCAACTAACTATCTTGCTGAAATGAAAATGCGGAATTGAAATTAAAGCAGGAAAGTACTGATCTATTTTGCTGAAATGAAATTGCAGGAATGAAATGCTAGGCTACGCTTGTGCAATTGAAATTCTAATCTACGCTTGCAGAATTGAAATTGCGGAATTGAAATGCTAATCTATGAAAGCAAGTAATGTCTAACCTACTTTTGCGGAAATGAAATTGCAGAATGGAAATAAAATAAACTACTTAACAGAAGGTTGTAGTAGAAAATAGAAGAATAGCAGCAATCACCAATACTCTGATGTTTCCCCGGCAATGACACCAAAAAGATGGTGGACCCCAGTATTGCAACAATAATGCTGCAACTCCTGGAACTCCCTTCTTTAATTTTATCAACCCGGTAATTCGTAACAAACTTGGAAGCGACAGTGCTGTATGCATAAGTACTACCTCTTGCTGCGGCTGTCACTTGATCAGCTGGCACAAGTCCACTAGGAGCTTAAGCCAACTTCTATGAGCTCTCAGAAGAAGCTTTTTTACTGATGGATGAAAGCTAACTCAAAGAGGGCTAATCTACTTGCAAAAAGAAACTGGAAAGTTGAAAGGAAACGTAAACCCTAGCAAACCCTAATTTTACCAGCTAGCGCTACTGATGCAAGAAAGAGGATGCAAGCTATTGAAAGAGATACCATTGACTTCTAGGAAGGTAAAATGCATGTGTTTAAGCTACTTCTATAGTAACATCTGAAATAAACATCTTTTTGTATTTTTGAATAAGTTGTTAGAACTATCATGCATGTGCTTTTAATTGGCTTTTGAATTTGCAGAGGTGGATTGGCGAGAGGAAATGCTTGTAGAAGGTTGGAAAGGTTCGAAGAGGGCCTAAGGGGTCCCTAGCACCCTTCCAAAGAGTTTCACAAAGTTTGGCTATCAAAAAACCTAATTCGTGAGCTTCTACAGGAAGTCTGCAGGGGTTCTACAGGATGTTATGGAATTTCTACAGGATGTTCTGTGATTTTCTACAGGATGTTCAGAAATGGGATTTTGGAGCATGGATGGAGGGAAAAGGGTGGAAGAATGAGTATGGAGGTGAAATAGGGGTGTAGGGGAGTTCAAGACTTGGAGGATGGAGTTGAGGAGTGGCGCAGATGGTTAGATTTGTTCAAGGAGGGATGAAACAATGTTGCACAAGAAGATGAGAATCATGGCAAAGTAAGCGAATGAGGAAAATGCAAGGTAAGGGTTTTAAGTGAAGGATGAAACAGGTAGATTGGATGGAGTATGTGCAAGTAAGGAAGGGTAACAGGTACTCTGCAAGTGGTTTTTCAAACTGAACAAACAAACACTTATAAAACATATGACCTAGTTACTTTACTCTATTCTGACCTAAGTAACAGCAAAAGGAAATGAACATCAGTTTATTCGAAATGAAATGCGTGAAATAACTTATGCAACTAAGCAATAATCAACTGACTCATTTAAACACTACTAATATCAGCATCTGCAAAAGAGGATTCCAACACTAAGAATTGCATGACAACGCAAAACAACGTTTTTGTTGGCAGCAATGTCACCTTTGTCCCGGCTCATGATCCCACTGAGGGAGAGGTGAGATCAGAGGTGCTTGATGGCCTTTTTCTGAAGATATTCCCTGTTACTAATCTATCAACTAAATCTAAACATGAAAAGCTACTTTAACCATAAAAAACAACCTAAATAACAAACCAAGATTTAAATCTAAATAGCAGATTTTATTCTAAGAATGCAGCAAAGACACAGGAAAGTAAACAAAGGAAGTACTGGGCACTTGAGATGGACCCAACCCCAAGAGCTACAACCTCCTAAGAGAAATTAGAGCTGGTGCAAAGCTGGATTCATCTTTATTTCTCAAGAAATAATAGTTACATCAAAAACTGTCCACAAGGGAGAGCTTGAAAATGTGTTGAAATGCAAAGCTAATCTACTGACTAAAATCGAACTACAAACTAGCTAACTTCTACCTACAAAGTGACTAACTATTGGCTAACAAAAATGAGGCCCTAATCCCTCTTATTTATACAAATTGAGGACCCCAATAGCCCTCCTAAACTTTAGGAACTCGGCTGCCAAAACTTGTAGTGAACAACACTTTTACTAGCACTTGCTCGGCTGCCCTTGTGATAATTGATTTGGTGGCCCTTGAACTCCGAGCTAATGGTGGAGAATTCGAGGTAAGGGACCATAAATGAAGGGGACACCTTCCTAAAAATCCTCTCCCTTGTTCTTCCACGAATTTGGCTGCCAGGTGCTCATTAAAACCTTTGATTTTGTCTCAAAATTGACCAAAACACTGCACAAAGTACCCATTAGACTTGTTGGCATAATGACTAACCCAATTCACTCTATTAGCATAAATATAATAAAAAACATGCAATAAACTAATGAGAATGGTGGATTAAGTCGAATTAGGAGGTTGGATGAGCCCATATAATTATCCATTTTTGGGGCTCATCAATGTGCTCATTCCAAGGAACCCAAATTTTAGGAATTGGGTTTTCAACCATCCAACATTGTAGCCTTCAATTTTATGTAATACAAATAGTTCTAAGAAGCGTTCATTGTTCATTTGACATCAATGACGAGTGTTTTAGTCAAAGTAAAACCCATTCAAACCCCATGGTTGACATTAACGATGACACCATCCAAAAATCTCCCCCTTTGTCATTGATGGAAACACACATAGTCTTTCTAAACGTACAACTCCCCCTGACTTCATGCTTCCATCTCCTTCTCATTATTTCTCTCCCCCTTTGACATCAATGGCAAAGGGTGACTCCCCTTGATAATCTTCCTTCTTCCTATGGACTTGTAACATGCTTATGCTCCCCCTGACGAGAAGCCTTCCTCTGTCTTCCTGCAAAATTCTTGTCACAATGACCTATCTCCCCCTGTCATGCTACGCTTTATATGTATTGCCTCTATTGAATATGGATCAACTTGCCATGAGATTCTATGATTTTGTACTGCTAGCTAGCTATAAATGTTGATGATTGATCATTGTGGACCTGTATTCCATTGACTATCCTGGATTCTGTGATTTTGTACTACTAGCTAGCTATAAATGTTGATGATTGATCATTGTGGACCTGTATTCCATTGACTACCCTGAAATTGTTATGGACTTGACACATCTAACTTGACGTTGTTATTCTACCCATAAAGATACATATCTGTCAACTTTAGACCTATCACGAAATAGATCTTCAATAATGTGCCACATATTGTTGCATGGCCTCCCCTTCTTCAAAATTCAAGGAGTCAATAAGTTGAGATCTTCAAAATAATGTATCACCTAGCTCTTTAGATGGACTTTCATGACTCATGCCATTGTCCAATGTATCTGATGCTTCATCATACCCCTTTGCATTTACAAAACTAGAAAGCATGAGTGTTGAGACATTTTGATCTACTTGATCTTCATGTAACTATTTTCTTCTCCAAACTTTCTCATACTTACAATCTCGAGCTATGTGTCCATATTTATGACATTTATAACATTCAATGTTGGGGTTGTACCTACATTCTCGAGCTATGTGCCAAAAATTATGACATTTGAAGCATTCAATGTCATCCATGGAATATTCCATTTGGTATCTTTTTCTAACAAAATCATCATGTAACATGTTTTGTGATCCTATAAACTTTCTTTTAGGGTTTTGCAGATGATAATTGTACTTGTCAAAAGCTTCACAATCGCTAGCCACATGTTCATATTTAGTACATAAAAGATAATAACCATTAAATAAATGAACGTACCTAAATGAGTTATCCTTTTTGGATCCATTCTTCTTCAGAGGCGGTGGTCTTTAATAATTGTACATGTCAACAACTTCACAATCTCTAGCCATATGTCAATAGTTAGTACATGAAAAACAATAACCATCATAATGAACGAGCGTACAGGGATGGTATTTTGTATTTGTTCTTCTTTGGAGGCAGTGGTGTAGTATTTCATTTTCCTTTATCCTTGAATTCTTCACCATCATTCTTTGAAGCTGCAATATTCTCATTCTTTTCCTCATCCTGATTTTGCAAGGATTTAGAGCTTGTCCCTTCGTCACATGGAGCTTTACTTTCTTCTTCTGCCTTTATCTTCAATTGGGCCAATTATCGATCTTTCCTTTTAATAACTTGAAAATGTTCCTTTTTCCAATATTTGAACTTGTTGACTTCATTAAGGGTTGCATCAAGTTTTTCTTATTTTTAAGCAAGGTCTTCTTGAAACCGATTTTTCAAGCTTTGTCTTCTTCTTTCCGCTTCTTCTATTTGTAGCTTTAGAAGAGTAACCTTTTTTGCTTCTTTGTTGAGAAGTTTTATATGTTCCTTATGCCTTCCATTTTCCTTTCTGAGCCAATCTATTTCTACAATAGTTATATCCTATTCCTTTTGCTTTTGATCAACTTCAGATACATACGTTTACCATATTCCTTTAATTGATTTGCCAAATATTTCTCTTTCTGCTCTGCTTCCTGCACTTGGAGTTTCAATAGAGAAACTTATTTGAGTGTATGATTCTCTTCCTCTTCGACTTTTCCATTCTTCTAACTGAATTCTAAGACTGTTGATAATTTTCTCGGATTCTTCATTCTTCTTATTAAGTCTTCTAACATGTCTTTTTTCTATCTTCAGTTTTCTGCCAAAATCTTAACCCTTTCCTTTTCACTCTTGTTTTCCTTTATAACTCTAACAACTTTATTTTGAAATTCGATTTCACTCATTAATTCAACTTTTTCACTATCGTCATTTTTTGATTCCTTGATATCAAGATCTGCATGATTATCAACATCTATATGTTGACCTACATGATTCTTTGAGTAGAGATTATGGAGCCTTTCCCAAAGAGTTTTGGTCGTTGAGAATTAACCAACTTTTTCTTCTATAACACCTAGCAGAATATTAAAAATGACATTCATGGGTTTTGTATTCTACCTTTTAGCTTCATTGGTATATTTGCCTCCAGAAACAACATATTGTCGCACATCATGAGCTTCCAAATGGACTACCATTCTAGATTCACATATCCAGTAGTTATCTTCATCAAATTTGGGAGTTGGTGTACAATACCGATTTTATTTAGATTTGGAAACATTTATAGTACCTGACACTTCCTTTGAATTCTTGGCGAATTTATTCTTCAATTTTCCTATTTTTGTTTCTGAAATCCACCTTTCAGCAGTTAAGCTACTATTGAAGGAACCTGCTATGATACCAATCATTGGAAATACTGGGGGGGATGTGAATCAATATTTCTAAACAATTAACACTTTATTAATATTTCTTAGAGCATTATTTAATCTTCAACAATATTATTATAATTCAATGTCAGATAGAAAAACCACTAAACAACATCATACAACAATGCAAAAAGATTAAAAAAAAAAAAAAAATAGACACAATATTTTTAGGTGGAAAAACCCCTCCAGGTCAAAAACCACTGAACACTTCTTAGTAATTGTCTTCTCTCTATTAAAAGAAAATTAATTACATCAAGTTTTCAGCCACAACTAAAGGAGGCTCCAACCCTTAGATTTACAGGCTATAACTTGTAGGACACTACTACACCCTAAAAACCTGTTGCAACTAAAAGGACCCCCCAACACCCTGTAAGTCAGGCCATAACTTGATGAGTGCCCCAACACTCTATTTAACAATTGTTGTTGGAAGGATGCTTCATCGTGCTGTAATTTATCAGCCGCAATTGAAAGGACACCACAATGCCCTGTGCAGGATACAACTTGCCCTAGCACCACCCTGCGACCTTGAAGCGTTCTCAAGCCACAACCTAAAGGTGACTCCAATCACCTTAAAAAGCTGACAACCCACATTTCACAATTTTCACACTAGATCACCTTACACTCTGAATCAATATAGGAATGTTGTAAGAAGATGTTATTTATCCTATCACGTCCTGGTAGCCACTAACCATTGTATTATGTTGCTTAAGGTGATCATTGCACAATACTACACATCAAGCCTTGACTATCAATGTTGCCAAACCAACTAACAACTGCAAAATCTAATTACTACTCATCATTGTACAACATGCCACCAATGGCCACTACATGTCACTACTCATATAGGCTACTACACATCACAACTGAACCACTACACTATCCAATCTATTGTTCACACAACCTATCTATGCTCAATTGCAATTCCAAAACAAACCATAGCACAACCTGCTTATCCAACTGAGAATTTACTCATGTATAAGTTCTAAACCCAAGTTGTACCAAAAAAATAAAATCACTGCACTACAACAATCAATGTAACCTACAATGGTCAAAAACCTATTGTATTGTACTTCTCTCGAATGAATATGTGTTCAATGGTTCATAGAGCATTCATCCAAATAACTTTGTCAAGTTGTTAAAGCTACTACAAGTACTAGGCATTGAAGTCCAATGATGGCACAATCCTAAATGCCTCAAGTCATCCCTATGACCTTGTTTCAATGTTCTCAAGATCTGCCCAAGGATGGCTACCAACATATGTCTTATTTATGTTGCTTAGATAATTAATGTCTTGGTGCCATCATCATTTACTATTGTCATGTAAGATCATTATTCAATAATGTTGTTACAAAAATATTGTTATGTCAATTTATTAACACTGTCACAGTTAAATTCATCAAGATTGTTGCATACAATATAATAGTTCACTTCAAGTTTCTATGCCTCTCACTGTATAAAGATGAAACATTTCAACTACTTCTAATAGTGTATTATCACGAATATCAAAAACACATTCCCAAATGTAATAAGTAATTGTTTCATTGTTACACTAAAACACTATTGTTCACTAGAACAATCTCACAAACACTCTTGTTTTCACTACTTCAAGTAATCAACTACCACTCATCAAGTTAAGATTATTTTGTATCATTGTTGTAGGTTACTTGGAACTCACAGGTATCCTTGGCTTCAAATAGTCAAATTTTCTAATCAATAATAGTTATGTACCCTTATCTTTTGCTAGGATCAAAATCCCTTTATACTTGAAATCAAGGTCAAGTTGTAAACCGATACCGAGTTAATCAGATGAACTAATTTATTCATAACACCTTTGACAGTCTAGTTACTGAAGTGCAATTTCCTTAGGAAATTTACCTCAAATCCACTCCTTATCATCTACTAAATATGTGCATTTACATTTCACACATCAAATAACCTCCTCATCAAATTATTATGCATCATGATAAATTATTTCCACATAAACTTATTGAATATATCATGCAAAATTTAGCATACTCTACTCATCAAAAAATTAAACTGTCCATGGTTTTAACATTTTATTTGATGGTTTTTCAAAACCAAATATCCCGTAACTACCTCCCAAATAAATTCAAACTCAATAAATATTTAAAACCATTTATGAAACCAACACAAAATTTTTAAAAACCACTCAATAATAACTATAAAATAATCTGTAGCCTCTGCTCATAATCACCATGATGACACCTAATCATTGGGATTGGGTGAATATTTGTAAATAATGTAAATAATAAATAATGGGGAATAGGAATATGAAGAGACAATGGGAGGTGAAGCCCAAGAGTGTCTCCCTCCTTGTATATATCCATGAGAAATCTTAATGAAGCAATACAATTCATTTTGAGGAGTTACCCCCTAGCCTGACATGTATCAAAGTTGCATGTGTATTCTTGCCTTGCCTAATTATTGTGAGCTAGTGGTTTTCTAGCCTCCTTAAAAATAGAATTGTTGTGTGGTCTTCTTAAAATTTGGTGCTCTTTCATCACTTCCATACAATAGTTCCTACCATCTATCAAGCCTTCCTTTCCTTTGTCATGAGCAAACCTACACTCCTTCCATTTATTTTTTGAATGAAATAACTAGAGATTGATAACCCTTCTACATCTAGTGTTATCTCACAATAGAAGCGTTTTATTTGCTTAATTTGGTCATCCCTTTTCCTAGAAAATAAATTGTTCTCACAAGTCTGTGGATTCTATATCTAACTCTCCACCCCTATGCTTCGTTTTCGCAATAGTAACGTTTGTATTTTTGTTGTAGTTACTCTTTATGCCCTTAAGAAATGCTAACACTAACATTTATGTTACCCTTCCCATACATGCACTCCATACATTCTCCAACTACTAATGATATATATCGGCCTCACTAATATACCTTAACCCTACGCTTGACATTAAATGATGTTCTGGATTTTCCATGTCCGCTTGTGATACATTTTCACATTCGTTTGAGTGATCTATTACCATGGATTCTACTAATCCATGCATAGAATAGGACATGTCTATGGTTCTTTCGGAGGCTAATTTTCACCATACCATGCCTTTGTTCAACTATGTGGTTATATTTCTATGAATCTCATCAAATATTTCTCTGCCACAATTATCGTAATCTCCTTATTCCTCCATTATTACCTTTAAATGGGTTGTGAAAACAAAACAACAACATCACATTGGAAATTATCATTGGAGTTGAAGATACATATAACATCTCACATGCCCATGTTGTTGCATTATTTTATTGAACAAGTGGGCTTACACGATCCATGGATTTATCAATTTTATTCAACCTCGAATGTCACCTAAATAACTCAGCTTTTCTTTTTCCTGACCTCTTCATGCAATTCATCTCCCATAGTTTTGAGAACATAGACATTACCCTATCTTATGTTCACATCATCTAGAATGCCTTTAGGAACCTCGTCGATTACAAAGGCCGTGGAAGGATCTTAAAAATTTAGTAGGTGGAATAGATCACTGGATAGATCACCTTATGGAGCATCAACAACAGATCAATTTTGCAGACTCTTTGATGGATAGTGTTTATGATGAAGATAGTGAGTTTCGTTGAATTGTGCGTTGGGAGGTTGAATGTCTCTGTGCGTTAAATCAATTTCGTTGAATTGTGCATTGGTAGGAAGGTATCCCATTTTCTATGGTTGCATAAAAGTCCAGTAGGTATACTCTAGGTCAGCGGAGTAGCCACACTGCCTTTGTCGTTGGCATTACTTGTGGTGTGCGTTAACACTTAAGGTTTATAAGTGCGTTGAAATTGCCTATGCACTAGATGCTGAGATCAAAACTGGTATATATGTGTTGAAGCTCCATGATAGGAGGGCGCAAGTTGGATACAAATTTTGATCAAATCTCTACAGAACTATACCGAGCCGATCATTCACCACTCCTCAGTGAGCACATATTTTACAATTGGTGGTTGGTTCTTTGAACCATGTATAAGCAAATTAATCTTTGTCTCTGTGCACATGTCTTTGCATCATTTCCACAAGTGATGGTAAAGCTTTCTCACAACTTATTATTTTGAGAATGTTTAAATTTGTTCATATATATCATTGGACGTGAACAAGAGTCCAACAAAAGCTTGCTACTCATCCTATAGTTATGCCTATTTAGCAGTGGGAACTATTTTTTATGTGTGCAAGCCCACACCATTTTTCTAATTCAATTATTGTGAAATGGATCAGATTGATGATACATTAGATCTGTTCAAAACCTTAATTAATTCTACTATTGATGGGATGGTAAACATCACCAGGGACACTCTTGCTGACATTAGAACCTATCTACAATATGCACAAGAAAACATTGAATTTTCGTAGCTTGAATCACACTTACAGAGAGATGAGCTACAACAACGTAATCATGATTTTGAACTTGTTTCTATTTAGATGAATTCCCTTTTTTGGTCAAAAATTGAATCCGTCAATATGCATAAACCAACCAAGATAGTAAAGTTGAGGTTGCTTCAAAAGTAGATGTGTATGCAGATTTAGAATTTCGAACTACACTTCCCAAGCCCATCATTAGACCTTGGCAAGAGCTTGTCAATAACAAGCATAAAACAGGTCTTGGATATGATAAGGAGGCATCCTTTCATATTCAAGACTATTCCAAGCCCATTCAATTTCAAAGTGTTGGGTTTCTTCATGGCGATTTACCTTCACTTGTTCCAGATTATGCTCCTCCACATTCACAGCCAAAAGTTGTTAAATGCCAACTCTGTGACCGAGTTGGCCATATGAAATATCATTGCTTTAATCTTCATCCATGTGATCATTGTCATAAAACCACTCATTATTCACACATATGCTTCAGAAACAAGCCTCATGCAAGAACAAATATTCATATTGGATGGATCGCTTCTTGGCAATGGGCTTCAACAACCAAGAAGATATTTCAGTCTTATGTTAGAATCTCTTCTAGAATATTAAAAGGTTTTATAGTTTATTTTTCTCCATCTTCTCACATTGTATTTGAGGGGGGTGGGGGGGAGTGATGGTCATCTACAAGCTTCAAAGCTACATCAAGCGAGCCTGAGCCACAACTTGCCATACCAGATTCAGAGTTGTTGCCAGAGACAGAGATGCCCGTGAGCATGCCTTTGGTTGGTGGTCAGCTTTAAACAATCTATGCAAGGTTGAGACCTCCCTTTTCAGGTTAAGCTTATCCCTCTTCAAAGAACTAGGGACACTTCCTCTAGCATAAGACTTCATCTTCTTGCCAGTTTTGGAAGAGTTACAGGTATTGCATTAAGCATTCCAGAGTTGGTGGTCATCCTTAAATCATTGTAGGTTGTAGACCTCCCTTTTCCAGATTGAAGGTCACCCTCTCCAAGCATTAGGGACACTTCCTCTAGCAAAAGATTATAGATTCTTGTCAGGATTGGAACAGTTCTAGGAACTGCACTATGCATTCCAGTGTTGGTGGTCATCCTTAAACCACCCCCTTATACCAAAATTTCAGAGAGCACATTCAGCCTAGTGCTACCATGCAGTTTTACACATTTTGTATTACAACTCTCTTCTTGGACTCATACATACCCCTTTGGATTAAGGGGGGGAATTTTGGACACCTAATTGTCTAAGGGTTGGTGTGGAAGTTGAATAGTCAAAGGGAGTCCAAGAGACCACTTGGAATATGAATCCAAGGGTCACACCAATGTACTATAAATGTATATCATATCAATAATATATGCATTCAATTTTTATCTTTCATACTTTCATCTTAGCCATGGTTGTGTTTAACACACCATGAACCACCATAAGCCATTTAAATCAATTGTTTTTCAAAACAATCCATGTTTTATATAACCATAATGAATAAAGTAAAATTTCCATTCACCACAAACTATTGTTCCAAAATTCTAAACTACATAGGGTTCAGATGACATTTCCATTATAGGTTCCAAATTTGATTTTTAACTGGGTTGATAAATAAATAGCATCACATTTAATCTATGGTCCAAACGATTTTGACTTTTTTAATGTCCCTGATCCTTGTTTAAATAAACCTTCCAAGGGACAACAAGAAACCAAAAAGGAACTCATCTTTTCACTACATTTTTTCTTTAGGAAGTCTGAACCATTATTTTCCTTAGATGTCCTTAAGAAGGCCGACAGTTTCAGATCATAAGTCACGAATTGAGAATGTTATGTTTTTGGATATTAGACTAGGTCTCTTTTTATAGTTTTGGTTAGGTTTAGTTAGGGGCTTCATGAATTAGACGTTGATGACATAAATCCTTTAAAAATTATATACCTTGTGCACTAAGGAAGGTCGTGAGCCGTGGAGAATTGTTTTCTAACATTTGCATTATTATTAATAATATACCTTATACATAATGTACCCTACGTTTCAAGTAAAGAAGCCATGACCTAAAATTTACATTAACAATTAATATATTATCCTTAATGATGTTTATTTATAAAACATACTTTACTAGGTTACCTTAAACCCTTATTAAGGGTCTATTTGCCCTATAAATGAAGTAATTAGGTTAGCTAGGAGGTCGAATTCACAAACTATGATGAGGAGCCCTTAGTTTTCATAAGACATAATGAGGAACCCTTATTGCTTAATTTTGTATGCCCATAATGATCCGGATTTAAATAGGAATGCAACAAATTACAGAGATAAGCATAAACACAAAGATGCAATGGAAATAATACTTCATTTCATTAATGCAAAACACTGAAATATGCTTACAAATAGCAATGGAAATAAACCAGCTAAGGTGATGGTAGCTTATATTTGAGAAGAGATGTCATGGCTACATGCCTCTGAACTGTGTTACAATGAGGCTTGCAGGCCTATTTATTGTTGAGAAATAATGGAAAACCCTAACATCCAAAAACCTAAACCTAGAAGATGAAAGGCCAAACTATGGGCCCCGTTTGGGTAAATTCGTACATCAACTTCCCAGGGTAGTAACTTTGGCATACGATCTTTGTTTGACGTGCACAATATCTAGTTAGAAATATCTATCTGAGAACTACAGCTTTGGGAAATGAAACATTGGTCCATGGACCCATGTTGCTCCCATTTTTCCCAAAAAACATCGTTTAGGACCTCAAAACGGCTATGAAAGTTTAGGTCTCGAAAAACTACTAAAAATAGTAAACTGTGCTACAATTAAGGAAACTGAAAAGCTAAAAGAAACAATGGTGGGGTTCCAAGTGGACTTGGTAGGTGGCCACCAATATACACTTGGATCATTCCTCCCCCCTTAGGAAGCAATGGTCCCCATTGCATTGAGTTCCTCCATGAGATGAGGAAACATCTGTTGAACATGGTCCCTGGTGAGCCACTTGCCTTGGTGAAGGAGTTAGCCTACTTTGACAACTCAATACAATTGGATATTCTACTGGCAAGTGTGCTTCATCTGTGTGTCCATGATCTGATCAGGTGCAGCTTGTTCCATGCAATTTGGATTTAACTCTGTGGGTGTGAGTTGTTTTGCAATGTCAGATGTGTCTAATAATGGTGGAAAGTATGGCCGAAGGCGGTCCACATTGAACACTGGGTACAGGCCAAGGAATGGGCAAATGTTGAGCTCAAATGCATTGTATCCCATAGCCTTGGTAATGGTGTAAGGACCATATCCAAGTGGTCTGAGTTTCTGATAGACTCCGGTAAGGCGTTCCTTTTGCAAATGCAACCAAACTTTGTCACCCACCTGACTTGTGTGGCATTTGATGTTGATCATGTCACTGCTTGTACTTGGCATTTCATTTCTCCACAATGTCACGAACCTATAGGTGAATATGTTGGATGTGCTCAATGATGTTGTTTGCCTTATTTATTTCGAACTAGACATGATCCAAATTTGCGTGAGTAGCTGCAAAGGGCATGGCCACATCAATGGGACATAGTGGCTAGAATCCCAAGCCCACCTAAAAAGGGTTGTGGCCAGTCGAGTTGTGGAGAGCCCGGTTGTAGCTATGATGAACATAAGGGAGGCTCTCATCCCATGTGCGTGGATGCTTTGAGTTGTACATGTGCAGAATGTGTACGATCATCCTGTTGACAACCTTTTTCTGGCCATCAGTTTGAGGATGGAAGGCTATGGACTTAGTGAGTTTGGTGTCGAGCATCGACCAAAGACTGGACCAAAATGTACTGAGGAACCTACTATCCCGATCTGAGATGTTGGATTGTGGGATCCCAAAGTGTACCCACACTCGTTCAAAGAAGAGTTTATCAGTGGCTTCTGTTGTGATATTCTTCTTGCAGGCAGCCATAATGGCCATCCTCGAGAACCTATTGACGACCACAAAAGCACAGTCATTTCCATGCTTAGTGGAAGGAAGGCCTGACATGTAATCCATGGAGATGGATTCCCAAGGTCAATTAGGGGTAGGCAGTGAAGTATAAAGGCTTTACTTCTTGATGGTTGGTTGGGAAATGGCGTAGGCAATGCATGATGTGATGTACTTCCCAACATCCTGTCAAAGATTCAGCCAATAGAAATACTTCTGCAGTACTGCCACCATTTTCTCGACCACGAAATGTCCAGTAGCTCAACTATAGTTTGCTTCCTAAATCATCTTGGCATGCTGGCTTGAAGGAACACAAAGGTGACCCAGGTGGCATAACATGGCATCCTGGAGGTGAAAATCTAGAACATGTTGAACCTCCAAGAGTGGCTGGTATGTGTGGCCGAATTCTAGGTCGCTTTTATAGAGAAGTGGCCAATCAGAAGTCTCATGCCCACAAGAGTTGAGCACAGTAGTTAACACCATGATCGGTGGTCGACTGAGACAATATACAACATTATTGGTGCTACTCTTCTTATACTTGATATTCAAATGGAACTGTTGTAGGTCTATGGACCAGTTGTGATGGTGATCATTCTGCAATTTCCCTTGGGTCTATATGAACTACAGGGGTCGGTGGTCTGTGTGGATGATCGTTTCCTTCCCCAAAATGTAATGCTTCCATTGTCAGCAGGCCTGCACAATGGAATACATCTCTTTTTCATAAGTGGGATACTTATGGACTGTGTCTAAAAGTGTCTCACTGTGATTTGCCACTGGATGCCCATGTTGAGTAAGGACTACCCCAATAGCATAGTCAGAGACATCTGTCTCGACATCAAATGGTTGTTGCAAGTCTAATAATGCGAGCACTGGTGTCGTGCAGAGGCGATCTTTCAACTCTGTGAATGCCTTCTATTGAGATTCATACCAAAAGAATTTTTCTTTCGCTCCTCCCTTGGTGACTTGACTCAAGGGCCAAGTGATATGAGAAAATCCTAACATGAACCCGCGGTAGAAGTTGGAAAGACCTAGAAAGTTGCGGAGCTCTGTCAGAGTGGTTGGAGATGGACAACCTCAAATGAATTGGATCTTGGTTGAATCCACATGCACCCCCTGTTCATCAATAATGTATCCCAGATACTGAACCTGGGTCATGCCAAAAGTGCATTTCTCCAAATTGGCACATAACTTGTGTTGCCGCAATATTTGGAGAACCTATCAGATGCGGTGGAGGTGCTCTTCCCAACTCTGGCTAAAGATCAGGATGTCATCCAAGTATACCACTACAAATGACTTGGTGAATGGATGCAAGATGTCATCCATTAGCCTCATGAAGGTTGCAGGACCATTCGTCAATCTGAAAGGCATAACCAACCATTCGAAAAGGCCCTCCTTGACTTTGAAGGTAGTCTTCCACACATCGAAGTGTTCGATTGGTACCTGGTGATATCCTAACTTCAAATCGATCTTGGTGAAATATTTTTTCCCCTTCAATTGGTCCAAGAGATCATCAATCCATGGGATCAGGTACCTATTGCGGACAGTGATCTTGTTCAGCGCCCGATAGTCAATACAGAGTCTCCAAGTCCCATCCTTCTTTTGTACCAACAAGATCGGGCTTCCACAGGGTGATGAAGTCAGATGGATATGACGTTTCTGTAGCAGCTCCTGAATCTACCTCTTGATTTCATCATTCTTCAGAATGGAGTGTCGATAGATTGGTCCATTGGGCAGCGACGCACCTGGGGTCCATTCGATGGAGTGGTTGACCTGATAGTGTAGAGGAACCCCAGCGAGGGAGGTGAATATGCCCTCATACTCCTCCATGACCTTGTCCATCTGTAGTTGTCGTGCGGAGGGGCCCTGTCTCGAGGTTGTGGCCATCGTCTTCTTCCTTCCTTGAGGGCATATCATCAGGAAAACAAATTTCCCGTTTTTGGAAATGATCTTACTGCATTGTTTTGCAGTAATCAAAGAGATAGCGGTAGGTGGTGTTACCTCCAGTATCATGTACAACTTATCTCCCAAAGTAATAATAACAGCATGGGGCCTTGATTCATACACAACATGTCGCTTCCACAAGTCTGGTTTTCCTAATAATACATCACAAACTTCAAGGGGAGCAATGTCACACAATACCTCATTTGTGAAGGGCTTGATATTGTATGGAAGGCGACACTGCTGGCTCACACGAAGATCCCGTCCTTGGTGAAGCCACTCGATGTTGTGCAGTTGTGGATGTGATGTGGTCAGTAAGCCCAGCTACTTCACTACCTCTACCGAAATGAGGTTCTTTTGGCTCCCACTGTCGACAATGAACTATAGCGAGGAGCCCTTTACCCACATCTGGGAGTGGAAGAGACACTCCTCCTCCTCTAGGTCTTTGGGTTCCTCCTTCTGGATCTTCGGGGTGGAAATGGTGGCGTTGGGCTCTGCATCGATAATTTGCTTCCCTTTGTCATTCCCCTTGTCGGATTTTGACTCAAAGTCGGAACATGCATCTAATTTTTAAACCTCTAGCTCAGCCACCAGTGACTACTTGGCCTGACACTCACTTGTGTTGTGACTAAAGCTCTTATGGAACTCACACCACTTTCATATGTCCTTTTTCGGCTTCACGACATTATTCTTTGCTTATAGCTTTGGCGGGTTATCTTGGGCCACCCCACCTTGGCTTTGTCCTTTGTTCTGCGGTTTGGGGGCACCTTTCCCTTGCTTCAAATTCACAGATCCAAAGTCTCGTTTCTTCTGTTTAAACTTTTTCTCAACCTTGACAGCATATCAGTATGTTGTGTCAAGCGAGGGGATGTTCAGGAATAATATTTCTTCCTAGATGTACTTGTGCAAGTAGCCACTATACTTGAGTACCAAATGCTATTGATACCCAACTTTGGGTGAAGGGTATGGAAAATATTGGTAAACTCCAGCACATCTTGGTCCTTTCCTTGCTGCAGCGTCGTCCACTTTATGTATTGATCCTCATAGCTTCCGACAAGATAGTATTGCTCCTTGATGGCATCCTGGAATGAATCCAAAGTGGGTGTGGCTGAAAATAGTGAGCCTGTACTTTCATCCTTCTGCTCGCAGTAGGTTTCCCACCGGTCCTTGACGTGGGGGGTTGCTTTGAGAAGAGCAAAAATAATATTTTCTCGACTAGAAAAATCATGAACAAAAAATAACCCTCTAGCATATTTAACCATTTATCGACGACATCTGTTTCTATCTGACCCTCGAATATGGGGATTTCAAAATTAACTTGTACCTTAAACGGTGTGGCATTTCCATAGTAGTTGTTGGAAGCCGATGTGTCGCCCTTGGGTAGCCGCTGAAGGATCTAGGAAAATTTGTCCATCATCACATTCCTTTGTCGCTCGAGGGGTTCTTTGAGCAATATTTTGATAGGATCTCCTACCCCCTTGTCTTTCTTTTCATCCGCCATGGGAGGTTGTCGGGATTTGCAAGGCTGGTCTTGCAAAGGTTCGACTAGTTCAAGCCCTAACTCCTTATATCCCGGCCTCGTTGGGGACATGCAAAGAAAAACAGAGAAAAAGTTGACCACTTTGATAACACTGATTCAGATTTAAACAGGAATGCAACAAATTACAAAGATAACCATAAACACAAAGATGTAGCTGAAATAATACTTCATTTCATTAATGCAAAACATTGAAATATGCTTACAAACATCAATGGAAATAAACCAGCTAGGACGATGGTAGCTTATCTTTGAGAAGAGATGTGGTGGCTACATGCCTCTAAACTATGTTACAATGAGGCTCGTAGTTCAATTTATTGTTGAGAAATAATGGAAAACCATAAACATCCAAAAACCTAATCCTAGAAGATGAAACGCCAAACTGTGGTCCATGTTTGGGTAAATCGGTACATCAACTTCTTGGGGTTGTAACTTTGGCATACGATCTCCGTTTGATGCCACAGTATCTCGTTAGAAAGATCAATTCAAGAGCTACAACTTTAGGAAGAAAAATATTGGTCCATGGACCCATTTTGCCCTCAGTTTTCCCAAAAAAATGTCGTTTAGGGCCTCAAAACAGCTCCAGAAGTTCAGGACCCAAACAATTGCTAAAAATAGTAAATTGTGCTACAATTAAAGAAATTGAAAAGATGAAAGAAACAATGGTGGGGTTCTAGGTGGCCACCAATATCCACCTGGATCACATAACCAATAAAAGTATGCCATGTCACACCCCTTGGGGTTTTAGCCCAAAAACTAGGGTCTCCAACTTAAAATGTGAATATCTCTCAAACCAGGAGGCCTCTACGGGCGTACCACATACCACTAGGAACATATTTATGAGGAGAATACAATGACATGAATCTCCTAGATAAACACAATTATTTTCTACTTCCAAAACCCTCAACAAGGTCGGAGTATGTCCCCAGGCCAAGGAACCCAAACCCTGGAACTTAGGTTTTCAACCATCCAACAGTGTAGCCTTCAACTTTATGTAATCCAGATAGTTCTAAGAAGTGTTCATTGTTCACTTGAGATTAATGGCAGGTGTTTCAGTCAAAGTCAAACCCCAAGGTTGACATAAATGAAAACACCATCCAACAGTTCAAATTACTCTCTAGATAGTTTGAGTGAGCTTCTTTAGCATCATGGCCTAGAATGAGGCCTTCGGATTTGGGACCTAATTATTCAAATGCATTGAATGTGTCCCTAGGGTATCACCATGAGTCAAAGAGTTTGACTAGGATGATGCTGAACCTAAACTAGTTAGTGTATCGTGGGTCAAAGGCGTCGACCATAATCATGGTGACTAGTTGATACTAATGATCTACCAGGTGTTAGTAGTATTGACCAAGATTATGTTGAGGATACACCATAGGTTAGAGGTACCGACTAGAAATATGGTAACATGTTGATGTTGGTGATTTACCATGTGTCACAGTTGTTGATCAAGATTATTGTAAATGGAATGACGTTGATGATGAATTTTTATAATATTTCCTTCAATAAATTTATCAACATGAAAACATCTATATAGTCATTATGAATACCTCCCTCACTAAGAGGGAGTGTTGAATTTTGTAGCTATAGTCAGCCTTCATAATTAATATTCTATCCCTTGAAATATATAATGAAAATGTAAGACATGTTCTTCATGTCATCTTTATTGTTTAGCCCTTCAAATAATTAATGCAATATGTTATTCATGTTGAAATTTTAACTAGGGTTTTCCTTCATAATTGTCATTATACGTGTATCAATATGTATTTCATGTAAAAACAAAAAGAAGAAAAAATATTACTATTATTATTGTCAAGCATGTTTGTCATGCTTTTTTTTGGTCAAAATAAAAAGTGAAAGGGTAAGTTCTTCATGATCCTATGAAAAGAAGAAAAATTGAATTTTTTCAAGTATCATTTGTTTCATCAAGTTGGAAAGTCGGCCCTTCTAGAGTTCATGGTGGACTGCTCAGAAACACACCCATTTACTTGTGGAAGAAGAATATATAAAGCATATTCACATTCCTCATTTGGAAAACATACACATCTTATCTAAGAAGAGGCCACTTGAAAAAGGAAAAGAATACACACCTAAGTAGCAGCTACTCACTTTTGGAGGCCAAGAACAAATGATGAGGTTATTCGCTCTAAGTAACGGTGTCTCTGTGGGATCTCTGAGGTATAAAAGAATGAAAAGTATATCCCTCATGCCTGAAACAATGTGAGGCACATTTTTGAAGCTTATAATTGAGCAAAGTACATTCTTAGGGCTTGGAGAATAGTACAAAATATATGAAGGATAGGAACTGTGTAAAGTATCTCTGGCAGTTTTGAGAAGAATTCTTGTTGTGACATGTTCAAGGGTTGACTTGGCATAATTGGTCTACTTGATGTGACTTTTATTTCTCTTATTGATGAAGAAACTATAAGGAAAGGATAGATGGGTTTTTCCCTGGCATTTGGCCTAATCTCTAGTATCTCTTGTCTTTTTGTGTATTGTATTTGTATAATTGCTTGATGACCTAATGAATGATGCAATGGCTAAATGGAATAACATATAAATAAGTAGTTGCAAGTTATATAATGTAAGAAATTCTCTATTTCTCTTGAATTTCAACATGTTATCAGAGGTAGTAGATCTGAATTATTCTATGATCCAAGTAGAAGTTTGAAGTTCTATAGAAGATCTGAAATAGTCTGCTCCAAGTTCGAATCTAAGGCTACATCAAGAGGTTCGAGATCTATATGGTAGTCTGATTTTTTTCCCTACCGAAACTTGCTTTGCTACTTAAAGGTGATTAGTAGATTATTCCTAGAGGAGTCTAAGCTAAGACCTAAAGGAGAAATACGAGACTACCGTTATGAAGACAAAAAAACAAATATGTCTCTATGAGCAAGTTTTATGGCGAAACTCTGAGACCAAGATGAGGACATGCCAAGCAATATTCTCTAATATCCTAATTTGGGTGATGCTAAACCTTTGAAAGTGTATTCCATGAGAAATTTCGAAACTTGTACATAGGAGATACATATGTATGCAAAGTAGTATAATTATGAAAGAAATTGAAGATCTAAATTATTTTATGGCACAAAATATCTGAACCTGTGGTGATGAAACTTGTAATCAGAATCATATAGAAACGTGTCTATTCGCTTGAGTGAATATGATCCAGATTTAAACAGGAATGCAATAAATTATAGAGATAACCATAAATACAGAGATGTAGCAGAAATAATGCTTCATTTCATTAATGTAAAATACTGAAATATGCTTACAAACAGAAAAGGAAATAAACTAGCTTGGGTGATGGTAGCTTATCTCTAAGAAGATATGTGGTAGCTACATGCCTCTGAACTATGTTACAATGAGGCTCAAAGGCCTATTTATTATTAAGAAACAATGGAAAACCCTAAATATCCAAAAACCTAACCCTAGGAGATGAAGCGCCAAACTATGAGCCCTGTTTGGATAAATTGGTACATCAACTTCTTGGGGTCGTAACTTTGGCATACACTCTCCATTTGACACGCACAATACCTTGTTAGAAAGATCTATCTGAGGACTACAAATTTTGAATGGCCAACATTATTTTATGACCCGTGTCGGCCCCCGTTTCCCAAAAGACGTCTATAGGGCCTCAAAATAGCTCCGGAAGTTCAAGGCCCGAAAAAACTGCCAAAAATAGTAAATTGTGCTAAAATTAAGGAAACTGAAAAACATAAAGAGGCAGTGGTGGGGTTCCAAGTGGGATAGGCGGGTGGCCACCAACATCCACCTAGACCATTCATCCCCCCTTAGGAAGCAATGGTTCCCATTGCGTTGAGTGCCTCAATGAGATGGGGAAACTTTTGTTGAACTTGGTCCTTGGTGAGATGTTCTGCAATCTCTGATGTGTCCAGTGATGGTGGGAAGCATGGTCGAGGGTGGTCCATATTAAACACTCAATGCAAGCCAAGGAATAGGGGAATGTTGTGCTCTAAATCATTGTTTCCCATAGCCTTGGTAACAGTGTAAGGACTATATCGGAGTGGTTTGAGCTTCTAATGGGCTCTTATAAGGCGTTCTTTCTGAAAATGAAACCAAACTTTGTCACCCACAAAAAACTTGTGTGGCATCTAATGTTGATCATGTTGCTACTTGTACTTGGCCCATTAGGTAGAAGTGCTCTAGGAGTCAGATCGGACGAATGCTTGACCTGACACTGCAACGGTACCCCTGTGGGTGAGGAGAAGATGTTACTGTATTATTTCATGACTGTATCCACCTGCTTCTTCTGCTTGGAGAAACCCTTCCCAGGGGCCATGGATGTGGCTATGATCTTCCCCTTACTTTGAGAGAAAACTAGAAAGAAAATAAATTTCCTAGTGTGGGAGATGAGCTTAATGTATTTCTTAGTAGAGATCAAAGAAGTGGTGGTAGGTGGGGCTACCTCCAGTATCATGTATAATGTATTGCCCAAATAAATAATAACAGTGTGAGGCCTTGACTCGGACACATCATGTCACTTCCACAAGTATGGTTGGCCTAATAACACATCATGAGCATCAAGAGGATCAACATCACATAATACCTCATATAACACATATTTCATTAAAATTGGAAAAACTTTACTACAAGGAAATCACTAGAATTGAGATTTTTGGTTATTTTGAAATTCTAGATGCACTATTTAATTCCAAATTTAGTAAAATATGTGTTATATGTGAAAGGCTTGATGCTGTAAGGGAGGCGGCACTGCCGGCTAACTCGGAGATCTCGTCCTTGGTGAAGCCACCTGATACTGTACAGTTGCGGGTGTGGTATGGTTGGTAGGCCCAACTGCTTCATGACCTCTATTGAAATTAGGTTCTTTTGGCTCCCACTGTCGACAATGAATTGTAGCGGCGAACCCTTCACCCACATTTGTGAGTGGAAAAGGCGCTCCCCTCCTCTGGATCTTTGGGCTCATTCTTTTGGATCTTGGCAATGGCAATAGTGGTGCTGGGCTCCGCATCAATAATCTGCTTCCCTTTGTCATTCCTCTTGTCAGGTTCTGACTCAGGGTCGGAATATGCATCTGATTCTAAAGCCTTCAACTTGGCCACTAGCGACTGCTTGGTTCGACACTCACTTGTGTTGTGAGTGGAGCTCTTATGGAACTCACACCACTTTCCTATGTCCTTCTTTGACTTCAAGGTGGTGTTCTTTTCTTTCAACTTCAATGGGTTGTCTTGGGTCACCCTACCTTGGCTTTTTCCTTTGTTCTTTGGATTCACAGATCCAAAGTCTCTCTTCTTTTGTTTAAGCTTATGCTCAATCTTGACAGTGTATCGGTACGCTGTGCCAAGTGAGGAGATGTCCACGAACTCCATCTCATCCTAGATGTACCTGTGTAGGCAGCCGCAATACTTGAGTACCAAATGTTTCTCAAAATCCTTGATACCCAACTTCATGTGAAGGGTATGAAAAATATTTGTGAACTCTGGCACATCTTGATCTGTTCCCTATCACAGCATGGTCCACTTTATGTATTTATCCTCGTAGCTCCTGATAGGGTTGTACTACTCCTTGATGGCATCCCGAAATGAATTCCAAATGGGTGCGACTAAAAATAGTGAGGTTTTTCTTTCATCATTCTGCTCACACTAGGTTTCCCACCAGTCCTTGATGTGGGTGGCTGCTTTGTGAAGTGCAAAAGTGATCTTTTCCCCGTTGGAAAAATAATGAACAGAAAAATAACCTTCTAGCAGATTTAACCATTTATCTACAGTGTCTACATCTATTTGACCCTCAAATATGAGAGTTTCAAAGTTAACTTGTACCTTAAAGGGTGTGGCGCTTCCCGAGTAGTTGTTGGAAGTAGATGAGTCACCCCTGGGTAGTCGCTGAAGGATCTGGGAAAAATTGTCCATCATCAGATTCCTTTGTTGCTCGAGGGATTCTTCGAGCAAGATTTTGATAAGATCTCCTACCCCCTCGTCTTTCTTTTCATCTTCCATGGGAGGCCGTTGGGATTTGCGAGGCTGGTCTTGCAAAGGTTTGACCAATCCAAGCCCTAAATCCTTATATCCCGACCTCGTTGGGGACATGTAAAGAAAAATAGAGAAAGAGCAAACCGCTTTTATACCACTGATCTAGATTTAAACAAGAACGCAACAAATTATAGAGATAACCATAAATACAGAGATGCAACAGACATAATACTTCATTTCATTAATGTAAAATACTAAAATATGCTTACAAACAGAAATGGAAATAAATTAGCTTGGGCGATGGTAGCTTATCTCTAACAAGAGATATGGTGGCTACATGCCTCTAAACTGTGTCACAATGTAGCTCAAAGGCCTATTTATTATTGAGAAACAATGGAAAACCATAAACATCTAAAAACCTAACCCTATAAGGTGAAGCGCCAAACTATGGGCCCCGTTTGGGTAAATTGGCACATCAACTGCCCGAGTTCGTAACTTTGGCATACACTCTCTGTTTGGTGTACACAATACCTCATTAGAAATATCTATCTGAGGACTATAAATTTTGAATAGTCAACATTAGAATATAATCTATTTGGCCCCTGTTTTCCCAAAAAACGTCGTTTAGGGCCTCAAAATGGCTCCGGAAGTTCAAGACCCGAACAAACTACCAAAAATAGTAAATTGTGCTACAATTAAGGAAACTGAAAAAATGAAAGAGACAGTGGTGGGGGTCTAAGTTGGATAGGTGGGTGACCACTAAGATCCACCTAGATAATTCCTCCCCCCTTAGGAAGTAAGGGTCCCCATTGGTTGAATGCCTCCATGAGATGGGGAAACTTTTGTTGAACTTGGTCCCTGATGAGATGTTTTGCAATCTGTGATGTGTCTAATAATGGTGGGAAGCATGGTTGAGGGTGGTCCATATTGAACACTCAGTGCAAGCCAAGGAATGGGGGAATGATGTGCTCCAAAGCATTGTTTCCCATAGCCTTGGTAATGGTGTAAGGACCATATCAGAGTGGTATGAGCTTCTGATGGGCTCTTGTAAGGTGTTCTTTCTGAAAATGCAACCTGACTTTGTCGCCCACCTGAAACTTGTGTAGCACCTGAGTTGATCATGTCGCTGCCTGTACTTAGCATTTTCCACAATGGAGCAATGATAGCTTGACCCATTGGGTAGAGGTGCTTCAAGAGTTGATCGAACGAATGCTTGACCTGATAGTGAAACGGTACCCCTGTGGGTGAGGAGAAGATGTCCTTGTATTCTTTCATGATTGTACCCACCTGAATCTGTTGCTTGGAGGAACCCTTCCCGGGGGCCATGGATGTTGTTATGATCTTCCCCTTACTTTGAGAGCGAACCAGAAAGAAAATAAATTTGCTAGTTTGAGAGATGAGCTTACTGCATTGCTTAGTAGATATCAAAGAAGTGGCGTAGATGGGGCTACCTCCGATGTCCTGTATAATGTATTGCCCAAAGAAATAATAGCATTGCAAGGCCTTGAGTCATACACAACATGTCACTTCCACAAGTATGGTTGACCTAATAATACATCACAAACATAAAGAGGAGCAACATCACATGATACCTCATCTGTGAAGGGCTTGACGCTATAAGGGAGGTGACACTGTCGGCTGACTTGGAGATCTCATCCTTCGTGAAGCCACCCGATACTATATGGCTACCGATGTGGTATGGTCAGTGGGTCCAACTGCTTCATGACCTCTATTGAAATGAGATTCTTTTGGCTCCCACTGTCGACAATGAATGGCAGTGGCGAACCCTTCACCCACATTTATGAGTGGAAAATATGCTCCCCCTCCTCTGGATCTTCGAGCTCATTCTTCTGGATCTTGGGAATGGCAATAGTGGCGCTAGGCTCCACATCAATAATCTACTTCCCTTTGTCATTCCTCTTGTCAAGTTCTGACTCAAGGTTGGAACATGCATATGATTCTGAAGCCTTCAACTCAACCACCAGAGACTGCTTGGTCTGACACTCACTTGTGTTGTGAGTGGGGCTCTTATGGAACTCACACCACTTTCCTTTGTCCTTCTTTGACTTCGTGGTGGTGTTATTTTCTTGCTTCTTCGACGGGTTGTCTTGGGTCACCCTGCCTTGGCTTTGTCATTTTTTCTTCGGATTCGCAGACCCAAAGTCTCGCTTCTTTTGTTTAAGCTTCTACTCGATCTTGATCGCGTATCGATATGTTGTGTCAAGAGAGGAGATGTCTAGAAACTCTATCTCATCCTGGATGTACCTTTGTAGGCAGCCACGATACTTGAGTACCAAATGTTTCTCACAATCCTTGATACCCAACTTCGTGTGAAGGGTATGAAAAATATTTGTGAACTCTGGCACATCTTGATCCCGTCCCTGCCACAAGATGGTCCACTTTATGTATTAATCCTCGTAGCTCCCAAAAGGGTAGTACTTCTCCTTGATGGCATCTTGAAATGAATTCCAAGTGGGTGCATGATCTAAAAATCACTCCTGAGTTATCTCGGTTACATAATTAATCAATGAAGGTATTACAGACTCATGTGCTAGTGTGTGTCTGTGTTATTTTAGACAACAGATCGTTCAGACTGCAAAATACACAAACACTGGAAAATGGAAAATAGTAAGAGAAACACAATAAGCAAATACAAGAACACAACAAATTAATAAGGAGTTCACCCAATCCTCCTGGGCTACATCTCCGATCTAGCTTTCAGTGGTGGCCTTCTTTTATTGTGTCTTTAAAGTAGAGATTTACAATGAGGAGCTCAACTTGAGTCTCCTGAAACAAATAATGCTTTGTAGGGTGGTTCTTGGATTCCCCAAGCCACTAGAGTGCATAGACTCTTTCCTTACCAATTCTCGACCTCTCTAGTCTTTAATGGGATGAATCCAATGTGGTGCTCAATTCCCGACAGATATCCTCATAGGGATTGCTTGAACCTCTCAAGCCTTCTGTTTGCTCGATGCTGCCTTACGCTACAGGTCAATTCAGCTCTCTGTTTTTTTCTGCCTCTTGTTTCACTGTCTCTTTCGTCTTTCTTCGTTGTTCCCTTCTTTGGTTCTCCTTGTTCTGTTTTCTGTCTATTTATGGCTTAAAGCCAATTTGTCTCATGACTATTTGCTTCCTCTTCTACCCCTTCAAATCACCTGCTGCTATTCGCTTAGAGTTCCTTGCCTCTACATCATTGCCAACGTCTCACGGGGAAGTGGCTACTTGTCCTCTCACGAACTGCACCAGCTCTTCCTCGAACGGTTCGGCATTTTGGTTACGTTGTGAAATGATTCATCCGCCAACTCAACAGTCAAATCAAACTTCAGAATTTTATATGTCGTGGCTTAATTCCCCCATCATATCTAATTTCCCATCGGGCGCAATCTCCGTCATCAGATATGGAGCCCTCAGATCCTACAATATTCGCTCTTATCGCGTGGTTGACTTGCTCGACTGTTAGCCCGCGATGAGAGGCAGTTTTTTCTCTCATCCACCGGACACGCATCGTGCAATGTATGGAATCGCTTGTTCTCTGCCAAATCCACTTACCACCCAAAATGGCTCTGATATTCCGCCGGTTTTGGGGCACAGGACCCACCTTTCGCTTTAGTGCTCTCCCTACGGTTTCCCGACTTCCCATGCGACCAAGCACTCGGGGCCTTCCTTCTCGAGGGGTTTTGCCCAACTAAGCACTAATTGCGCATCAAAATGGCCTCTGTTTTCCGATCCAGACTTCCTAACTGCCAATTTGCGTCCTACGTGGTCTCCATGGGCCTCGGTCAGCATGCTTTGGCCAAGGTCCTCGTCGTTCCTTGCTAGCTACAAATTGCCACTGTCCGGAGGTCTTCCTAATAGTTCTTTATTCATAAATTTTTGAAGTTGGTCCTGATTTGATACAGTCATAGCACTTTGATCATTTTCATGGATCCAATTCGGATCACGGCCTTCCCACTAAAAAAGCTTTTGGACGACCAAAAGTTGGTTTTCAAGCATCAACTAAGTGAGGGTACAATTTTCTCGCTTGTCCAATCTCTATCCACTTTGCACTACTTGGCTTTGAACCCTTGAGTCCAATTCTGAGGTACTCAACATCTCCCCTGTGTGTCGTCCTCACCTTCCTGTCCAGAACTGTGTCTTCCTGCAATTCATTAAGATATTTAGGTATCAAGTCATCAATAGAAGGCAATTGACTTTGCTCTTCAGGATCCTCAATTAGTGAAGGTTCAAACAACCTCAAGCAATCTGCATTCACGAATGAGTATATGTGCATGTAAGCTGGTAGATCAAGGCGAAAAGCATTCTCACCAATTTTCTCAAGTATCTTGAAGGGTCCATACCTGATAGGCTTTAGCTTTTTACCTTCACCTTGCATCATGTCCTTGCTGATATACAACTAGACTTGGTCACCAACTTGGAAACTATGCTCCATTCGATGCTTGTCATGCCTTGCCTTGTATTTGTCTTGGCTCTTTTCCAGCTATTCATGTACTGCTTGGTGGATCTCTTGGATTTGTCCAATGAACCTAGTTGCCTTGTCCACATCACTATGTCCCTCAACTGTGGTGTCTTTACCAAAGACAAAATCCAAAGGAGACCTTGGGATGAAACCAAAATAGGTCTCAAAAGGAGATCTCTGTGTAGAAGAATGTTTTTCTCTATTGTAAGCATGCTACACATAACATAAATGTTCATCTCAAAGCTTAGGATGCTTGGTGCAATATCCCCTGAGTAACTGGATCACTGTCTTGTTAACTAATTTTGTTTGGCCATCAGTTTGTGGATGAAAAGCTGTGCTTTTCTTCAATTTGGTGTCCATCAGTTCCCAAAGACTTGACCAAAACTTCCCCACAAATCAGGTGTCTCGATCAGATACAATGGAAGTGGGTAATCCAAAATGAACCCATACATGTTAAAAGAACAGTTTTGTTGTTTGTTTAGCTGTAATCTGTTTATTACAAGGTATCAAAATACACATTTTGCCGAACCTATCCACAACAACATACAGATAATCATGACCTTTCCTAGATTTAGGCAGTCTTCCAACAAAATCCATGGAAACACTTTCCTAAGGGTGAGAAGGAACTGGTAATGGAGTGTACAAGTCTAGTTTTCTATTGTTGGGCTTGCTTTTAGCACACATAGTATACCCTCTTACATATCTAGAAACTGTCTCATTCATTTTTGGCCAATAACAAAATCTTTGCAGCTGTGCAACTATTTTACTTACCCCAAAGTGACCTGATATTAGATAAGTGTGTGCTTCTCGAATTATCTTTACTCTTTCAGTTTGTGGAATGCATAACTTCCCACAATGATATAAGAGTCGGCCCTTTACATGATAATCCAATTCTTCTACTCGTTTGCCTTGACTTAAAGTTGCATATACATCTCTAAAGTCTATATATTGAGTATATTGTTCAATGTAGCTCTCATGTAACACAGAATTATGCTCAAGTATAGTAGATTCATTTATAATGGGTCTAGATAACATATCCGCAAGTTTATTGTGTATGCGCTTTTGATATCTAATGACTAAATGAAACTGTTGTAGAAAACCCATCCATCTATAGTGCCTTGATTGCTACAACTTAGTTTGGGAGTGTAGATATTGAAGTGGTTGATTATCAATATGTATTACTGTATCTTTGCCCATTAAGTAATGTTTCCACTTTTTCACACTTTGTACTAATGCATACAATTGTTCAATGTAGCTCTCATGTAACACAGAATTATGCTCAAGTATAGTAGATCCATTTATAATGGGTCTAGATAACATATCCGCAAGTTTATTGTGTATGCACTTTTTATATCTGATGACTAAATGAAACTGTTGTAGAAAACCCATCCATCTATAGTGCCTTGATTGCTACAACTTAGTTTGGGAGTGTAGATATTGAAGTGGTTGATGATCAGTATGTATTACTATATATTTGCCCATTAAGTAATGTTTCCACTTTTTCACACTCTGTACTAATGCATACAATTCTTTATCATATGTAGGATAGTTAACCACTGCAAAATTAAATGTCTCGGAATGATAACATATGGGTTTTCCGTGCTGTGTCAACACTGCTCCCATGGCATAGTCACTGGCATCTGTTTGGATCTCAAATGGTCTTTGAAGATCAGACATTGCTAGTACAGGTGTTGTACTAATCTTTTCTTTCAAGGTGTCGAAGGATTTCTGTTGTTTGCCTCCCCACCAAAACACCTTGTTCAATCTTGTTAAAGCATGTAAGGGAGCTGCAATTAAGGAAAAGTTAGAAATGAGCTTCCTCCAATATTGTGTTGCTCCTAAGAAGCTTCTAACTTCTGTAGCAGATTTGGGTTTAGGCCAGTTTACAATGACTGCCACCTTAAAGGGATCTATCTTCAATTCACCACCCCCTACTATATGACCCAAGTAATTCAAAGATGTTTTGCCAAATTCACATTTTGAAAGTTTAACATAAATTTTTTCTCTTTTCAAAACATCTAGTGTCTGCTTAACATGCTTTAAGTGTTCTTCCTACGTTTTGTTAAATATCAGAATGTCATCCAGATACACAATAACAAAATCATCAAGAAAATTTCTGAGTACATCATTCATTAATCTCATGAAAGTAGCAGGAGCATTAGTTAAGCCAAAATGCATAATCAACCACTCATACAATCCCTGCTTTGTTTTGAAAGCAGTCTTCCATGCATCTTGTTCTGCAACTCTAACCTGATGGTATCCACCATGCAAGTCTAACTTGGAGAAATAAAAAACTTCTTTCAATTGATATAAAAGATCATCTATGCGAGGAAGGGGATAATGATTTTTTATTGTTATCTTATTCAGTGCTCGGTAATCAATGCACATTCTCCACGAGCCATCTTTCTTTCTCACCAAAACGATTGGTGACCCACATGGTGATGTGCTAGGTCAGATGAACCCTTTCTCAAGCAACTTCTGCACTTGCTTCTTGATTTCATCATTCTCTAAAGCGGACAACCTTTTATACCTATGGCTGCAATATTTGTTTTATCTCCTGAGTCTAACCCCAAATCTTTCTGAATAGTTGCAGTAGTCTTCTTCTTCTTGCCCTCGAATTTCTTAGGTCTCAGCTCTGAATGCAGAATCCAACAATGCTCATCATCATGCCCATCCTTTTTATAGTGAGTGCATGAAGCCTTGCTTTTCTGTACAGTGTTAGCTTTCCTTGCTTTCCATTTCTACTTTCTTTTCTCCTTATTCTTGCTTGCAGTGGGTTGGGATGATCCCCCAACTTCTAGACTTCCATTCTTTCCTCTAGCTTCTAAATGAGTAGCTTGTACAGATACCTCATCTATACTAGTGGGATTAAACATGAGGATAGTGTGCCTCATGTTTTTGTGTAGACCACCAATGTACTTCAACAGAGTCTTAGGTGAGTCTAATGAGATTCTTAGAATCAATTCCCTCTTTCTAAATTCTTGAGTGTACCCTTGCACACTTTGCCCTTTCAATTGTCGAAGAGTTTTCCAGCTCATCATGGCTTATTGCATGTAGGCCAATGGATAGAACTATTTTTTGATTGCAGAAACAAATTCACTCCAAACAGAGATAATCTTACCATGTCTCTTCAGGTCAGCTTGGGTCCTGCCTTCCCACCAAACCAAGGCAATGCCTCCAAGGCGTAGGCTTGCCAACTAAATCTTGCTCTTGTCTGAATCGATATTCTGCACTCTGCAATAAACATCAATTTGTCTAATCCAATTGTCCAGCTTTTCTGCATTCAACTCTCCATCATAAATAGGTAAATCAAATTTAACATCTAGTTTGATCAAAGATGTTTTTTTTTGTGTTCAAGGCTATTAGGAGGTGTGAGAAAGCTTTCTTCTTTCCCTTTGCCTTTTGAGTGGTCATGGAAGTGAGACTCATCTTCTCCTTTGTCTTGTTTGGAGTCTGATGAATCTTCATCTTTGTGTTTTCTAAAGTCCCTATACATTTCCTCAACCATGGACTTTATGGCTAGGAAACTATCTATGAATTGAGGGTCTAGCCCCATAAGACCTTCCTCTGACATTGTTTTCCAAGGATAGACTCTCCCAATTTCAGGATTAATTTCGACCAACTCTCCTTCTCCTAATTTGAGCTTTTATCTAGTTAGTATTCAATAGCTAAATCCAACACAAGCTGTCTAACCTTAACAACCTAAAGCTCTGATACCACTTGATCAGAAAATCACTCTTGAGTGATCTCAGTTAAATAATTAATGAATGAAGGTATTATAGACTCATGTGCTGGTGTGTGTGTTTGTGTTATTTTAGGCAACGGATCAATTAGATTGCAAAATATACAGACACTGGAAAATGGAAAATAGTAAGAGAAACACAGTAAGCAAATACAAGAACACAACAAATTAATAAGGAGTTCACCCAATCCTCCTGGGCTATGTCTCTGGTCCAGATTTCAATGGTGGCCTTCTTTTATTGTGTCTTTAAAGTAGAGATTTACAATGAGGATCTCAACTTGAGTCTCCTGAAACAGATAATGCTTGGTAGGGTGGTTCTTGGATTCCCCAAGCCACTAGAGTGCACAAACTCTTTCCTTACCAAGTCTCGACCTCTCTGGTCTTTAATGGGATGAGTCCAATGTGGTGCTCAATTCCCGACAGATATCCTCACAGGGATTACTTGAACCTCTCAAGCCTTTTGTCTGCTCGATGCTGCCTTACGTTGCAGGTCAGTTCAACACTTTGTTTTTTTCTACCTCTTGCTTCACTGTCTCTTTAATCTTTCTTCATTGTTCCCTTCTCTAGTTCTCCTTGTTCTGTTTTCTGTCTGTTCATGGCTTAAAGCCAATTTTTCTCATGACTAATCGCTTCCTCTTCCGCCCCTTGATCGCTTGTTTTCGTTCGCTTGGAGTTCCCTGCCTCTGCATCATTGCCAACGTCTCACAAGGAAGTGTCCGCTTGTCATCTCACGAACTGCGCCAGCTCTTCCTCAAATGGTTCAGTATTTTGGTTACGTTGTGAAATGATTCATCTGCCAACTCAGCGGTCAAATCGAACTTCAGACTTTTATATACCGCGGCTTAATTCCCCCGTCAAATCCAGTTTCCCATCGAGCGCAATCTCTGTGTCAGATCTGGAGCCCCCAGATCCTACGGTGTTCACTCTTATCGAGCGGTTGACTTGCTCGACTGTTAGCCCACAATGAGAGGCGGTTTTCTCTCTCATCTGTTGGACACGCGTCGCGCAATGTATGGAATCGCTCGTTCTCTGCCAAATCCTCTTACCGCCCAAAATGCCTCAATATTCCGTCGCTTTTGGGGTGCAGGACCCACCTTTCTCTTTAGTGCTTTCCCTATGGTTTCCCGGCTTCCCATGCAACCGAGCACTTGGGGCCTTTCCTTCTCGAGGAATTTTGCCCAATGATGTGCGATTAGAACTAAGCACACATCAGAAACGGCCTCTGTTTTACGATCTGGACTTCCTAATTGCCATTTTGCATCCTTCGCGGTCTCCATGGGCCTCGATCAGCGTGCTTTGGCCAAGGTCCTCATCATTCCTTTCTGGCTACAAACTGCCACTATTCGAAGGTCTTCCTAATAGCTCTTTGTTCATAAATTTTTTAAGTTTGTCTTGATTTGATACAGTCATAACACTTTGATAATTTTCATGGATCCAATTCGGATCAGTGTGGTGTCATACTTTCATCCTTCTACTCGCAATCGGTTTCCTACCAGTCCTTGACGTGGATGACTGCTTTGAGAAGTGAAAAAGTGATATTTTCCCAGCTGGAAAAATCATGAACAAAAAAATAGTCTTCTAGAAGATTTAACCATTTATCTACAACATCTACATCTATCTAACCCTCAAATATGGGAATGTCAAAATTAACTTGTACCTTAAAGGGTGTGGCACTTCCAGAGTAACTACTGGAAGTAAATGTGTCGCCCCTGGGTAGCCACTAAAGGATCTGGACAAAATAGTTCATCATCACATTCCTTTTTTGCTCGAGAGCTTCTTCGAGCAATATTTTGATAGGATCTGCTACACCCTCATCTTTCTTTTCATCTTCCATGGGAGACCATCGAGATTTGCGAGTATGGTCTTGCAAAGGTTCGACCAGTTCAAGCCCTAACTCCTTGTATCCTGACTTTGTTGGGGACATGCAAAGAAAAATAGAGAAAGAGAAGACTGCTCTGATACCATTGATCCAGATTTAAACAAGAACACAACAAATTACAAAGAACCATAAATACAAAGATGCAGCAGAAATAATACTTCATTTAATTAATGTTAAACATTGAAATATGCTTACAAACATAAATGGAAATAAGCTAGCTCTCGCAATGGTAGCTTATCTCTGAGAAGAGATGTGGCGGCTACATGCCTCTGAACTGTGTTACAATGAGGCTCAAAGGCCTATTTATTATTGAGAAACAATGGAACACCCTAAACATCCAAAAACCTAACCTTAGGAGATGAAGCGCCAAACTATAGGCCCCGTTTGGGTAAATTGGTACATCAACTTCCTAGGGTCGTAACTTTGGCATACGCTCTCTGTTTGATGTACACAATACCTCGTTAGAAATATCTATCTATGGACTACAAATTTTGAATGGACAACATGGTTTATAACTTGTGCTAGCCCCCTTTTTCCCAAAAAACATTATTTAGGGTCTCAAAATGGTTTTGGAAGTTCAGGACCCAAAAAACTACCAAAAATAGTACATTCTGCTACAATTAAAGAAACTGGAAAACTAAAAGAGACAGTGGTGGGGGACCAAGTGGGATACGCGGGTGGCCACCAACATGGACCTAGATCAAAATATTATAATTGAAGCTCATCAATATACACACATCTTAGGCTACTTGCTCAAGGAAATTTGGGAGGAAAGTCAAAAAGTTCTAAGACATAAAAAAGGTAAAATCTATATCTTTGAGGTATAAAATAGTTCAATGTATATCTCTGAAACAAGAAATAGTTCGAAATATATTATTGAGGCATGACAAAACAATACAAAGAGTTTCAAAAGTACAAAAGTATTGCAAGGAAGGGCATTATCTCTAGTAATATGAGTTACTAGGAGAATAATATTTATGTGCAATAAATAATAGCATCTTTGTGGGACGAGGATAGACATGTGACAAGGACAAATATGCAACATTTAATCTTTAAACCATGAATATTCAAGTCTAAGTTCCCTATGGAATAAAAAGAAAAACAAGAATTATATTACCTCTGTGACATATGAAACTCTTCAAATCCAAATCAAAGGTGACAGAGTTGAGCACAAATCTGAGTTGCATATTAACATCCCCATGATTCCTAAAAAAATTGAATCTCTCTTTGGAAAAATAACAAGTTTGAATCTGTGTCACCTTAATTCCAATGAAGTTAGAGTTATTAGTGACAACATTTTCAGTGGAATACAAGCCCTAACTATGATCCATACCATCTTTGTGTATAAAACTAAGGATGAAGGAGGTACTTTTGTTGGGAAAGGATGTATCTGTGAATAGGGCCAAGCTTCTATAGCTTATTTGAATATTATAAGGGTGGACAAGTAAGGTGAAAGAGGTATGTATAAATTTCTCTAATTTGCAAGTTCTATTCAAGGTTCTCTAAGTTTGCTAAGCTTATCAAAAGGGAGATCTTAGATCTTAGAAGTCTATGTCAATTATTTCAATTATCTAGATCTTGACGGGTTTGTATAAATATATTGTGTAAGAAAGTTGTGTTCCCTCTCTTGAGGTCAATGACATAACAATCATGTTAGTACTCAAATCTCGTCCTTACATATGAAAAATCTAGGCTTTAGTGATCAAGATCAAAAATCCATCAATGAGCTCCTTCTCTTGAAGACTTGTCCATAGCATTACTAGGATTTGAAACTAACACATTAGTATATTTGTAGAATTTTCAATTTTGAAGGTTGGCAGGTCTTGAAAAACTTTTGATTTTGAGGCATCTAAGGTTTTTCTTAGAACCCTAGGACCAATTTTTTCCACTAAAAGAAGAAGCCCTAGCCCTTAAGAATGATAGAATTGACATCATGCTAAAGAAGTAATATACTAAGAGGGAGATGAATCTTCTAAAAATATAAGTATTCTATACCTTTTTTATTAAGACTATTATTATTATCTTTGAGTTTTGATTAATCTCTTATCTATGTATTCTCTTCTTGGTTATAAGTGTTCTCCCATATTCACCCAGTGATATTTGCAAGAAATTAATTGAGATGGCCTAGGCTTTGAAAAGAAAAGAATGAATAAATCATAACCAATAAGCCTTTCCAAATGCAGTCTAGAAGAAGAACCAAGGAACTAGCAAACTTAGAGTAAGGCCTAATTTTTATAAAGAAGCAAATAACATCATTCAAGCAAGAAGGTTCTCCCATTACAAGGGAGATGATCAAGTTAAAACAATTGATTCAATTAGAAGAGTTACTCCATATATTTGAAGGAGATTTTTGATTAAAGAAGACCTCGTATTTTGAGAAACAAGGATTCTTGAGCCAAAGGAAGTAATATTGACTTCAGAGGGAGTTGGAAGTAGAAGTGGACATGAAGGATCTTACGACTTGGGACTTGAAATTACATCAATTGAATTGTTAATGTTGATGATGAAGAGAGGTAATACTGATGATTGGGATCTGGAAAGGTTTCCTAGAATAATATGAAGCAAAATTTTATTGCGTTGCGAAGGCAAAAGATGTGGCAGTTGGTTCAATCAGTTTTGAAACAGTTTGGCTCCGCAAAAGGTTTGATGGACTATTTGACATGTTATATTCAACGAATATGTATTGTATTGACCAAATTTATTTGAAGATTATAAAATAAACAGGACAGTCAAAGCACATTATGATGATGGGGTTAGGAAACTACAAGTATATCTCCATTAATGAACAGGTAATTGATGCATTGATGAAGTCCCTTTTCATGGAAAAGGATGAGTATTTCTGAGACACACTTAGGCTTGTGAATATATCCTCCCTCATTGAGATGGAGTGAGGATGGACACCATGTTATCCACATGTCACATATTATGGCCAGGACTAATAGTCGTAATCCTATTGCATGAACACTGGTAGGGAGAATGGGGGATTGGATAAGCATAAAGGATGTACATTCTTGAATCATGTATTGTGGTTGATTATATTAACAGCCTAGGTTGGATACATGGACTTGGTAAAGAATGGTCTCGAGTACGTACTTTTCCTTGGGATTAGGAAATGCTCCTGTGAGTTCATACCTTCAAAACACCTGAGTGGGGTATGTTCCTTGAGAGGCAATGGTGTCAAAATTAATGCCCCCCAACGCTATGCTCTAATTTAGTGGAGAGATAGAGTGTACCTGTCAAGGCATTAGTATTTTTACAATGTTGGTTATGATGATGTAATAATCATTGATGCTTATCAATCTAGATCATTTCTTATATAAGTTCTCAACTTAAGAATATCTCAATAAGTCATTATGAATACGTCCCTAGTTAAGGAGTGTTGAAATTGAAACTAGGTATGATCTTCATAATTGTCATTGTACTTGTATCAATATGTATTTCATGTAAAAACAAAAAGAAGAAAAAATATTATTATTTTTATTTTTATTATCAAGCATGTTCTTCATGCTTTGTTTTGGTCAAAATAAAAAGTTAAGGGGCATATTCTTTATGACCCTATGAAAAGAAGAAAAAACATTTTTTATCAAGTGTCATTTGTTTCATCAAGTTGCCAAGTCGACCCTCCTAGAGTTCATGTCGGCTAGATTAGAAACACACCCATTCACTTGTGGAAGAAGACTATATAGAGCCTATTTGAATTCCTCATTGGGAGAGCATTCACATTAGATCTAAGAAGAAGAAGCCACTCACAAAAGGATAGGAATAGGGGCCTAAGTAGCAACTACCCACTCTTGGAGGCCAAGAACATAAGATGAGGTTATTCGCTCTACGTAACAATGTATATGTGGTATCTATGAGGTATAAAACAATGTGAATTTTGTCCCTGAAGCTTGAAATAGTGCAAGGCACATTTCTGAAGCTTGTAACAGTGCGAATTACATTCTTAAGGCTTGGAGAACAATACCAAATATCTCTGAAGGATAAGAGTTGTGCAAAGCATCTCTGACAATTTTGAGAAGCATTATGGCTGTGACATGTTGGAGGGAGGACATGGAATAATTGGTCTACTAGATGTGACTTGTATTTCTCTTGTTGATGAAGAATTTATAAGGAAAGGATTGACAAGTTTTCTCTTTTTGTTTTTGCACTAGCCTCTAGCCTAATCTCTGGTGTCTCTTTTATTTTTGTGTATTGTATTTGTATAATTACTTGATGACCTAATGGATGAAGTAATGGATAAATGGACTAACATATAAATAAACAATCACAAGTAATTATCATGTAAGAAATTATTTATTGCTCTTGAATTTCAACAGTTCATGTTGGTATCAAAAGAGAAAATTTGAAATTTTGAAATTTGAACTTTTCAAGTCGGCCCTCTTTCAATTCAAGTGGACCCTAGTGAAGAGACACCCATTCAAACAGGCAGAACACTATATATAAGGTACTCAACTTCCTCCATAAGGAACCATTAGATCTGACCTAAGAAAAGAAATATTATGGACTCCAAGCGAAGAAGAAGAAGGACAAATTCATCTCTCTCTCTCTCTCTCTCTCTCTCTCTCTCTCTCTCTCTCTCAAACAGGCACAACACTATATATAAGGTACTCAACTTCCTCCACAAGGAACTATTAGATCTGACATAAGAAAAGAAATATTATGGGCTCCAAGCGAAGAAGAAGAAGGACAAATTCATCTCTCTCTCTCTCTCAGTTGAAGGGTAATGAACCCAAAGTGGTGTGCTCTCTCTCTCTCTCTCAGTTGAAGGGTAATGAACCCAAAGTGGTGTGCTCTCTCTCTCTCTCTCTCTCTCTCTTTCTCTCTCGCTCTCTCTCGCTCTCTCTCTCCCCCTCTCTCCCCCCCCCTCTCTCTCTCTCTCTCTCTCTCTCTCTCTCTCTCTCTCTCTCTCTCCCCTCCAATCACTCTCCTCCTCTCTCTCATCGTTACTCTCTCTCCCTTTCTCTCCTACCTCCCTCTCTCTTTCCCCATCACTCAAGCTCTCTTTCTCTCTCTCTCTCTCTCTCTTCCCTTCAATCCTCTCTCTCCCCTTCAATCCTCTCTCTCTCTTTCCTTCAATCCTCTCTCTCTCTCTCTCTCTCTCTCTCTCTCTCTCTCTCTCTCTCTCTCTCT
>APFE030867013.1:130017-154698 GCA_000404065.3 Pinus taeda
AAACTACTGTATATATATATATGAATGGCATTAAAGAAGTTATATGTGAATGTTTTTGGATTAGTGAAAATAATTACGACATTTAAAGTTTTGACCAAACTCTATATGAATGCTACTCAACAAAATTGAACTAACCCCTATGGTAAAAGTCAAGAAACTAACCCCTCAAAATCAATGAAGAATGTTAGAAAATGGAAAATGGCACCAGATGAAAATAAAATAGACTTTCCATGGTATATTAAAAATAGATGAAGCAATGAAGGGAGACAAATATTTATATGTTGTGCTAAGCTTTGATATGGTGGAAATTATGAGGTAGTTAGCAAGGTACGAGATATGTATCTAGTTACTGATATAAATACTTTTTATGTTCTTATAAAACATCAATCCTTCTTTTGTGTTTATACTATTTACTTAATTATTTGTTTTGTACTTGATGATTAGGTACAACACTAGCATGATGCCTACAAAAAGGAGGAAATTGCATAACCATTGAAAAAAGCAACTACAATGAAATTTTATTCAATAAAGAATTAATGCTACTGAAGTTCTTTCATATGAAATGCAAGGAGTTGATTTGAGGAAAGCAAATTTTAATAAGTCACGTATAGCAAAAAAGGCAAAGGAACCTCACCACTCTTACTAGATGGAATGATTGGAAAGAGATATTTCAAAAGATTTGCTAAGATCGAAGATCCAATAGGAGAGGAAAATGACCAAACTGAAGTACAAAATACTATGGAAGAAGACAATAATAAAGCTCTAGAAGATGATGAGCATGGATTATATAATATTATTGATTAAATTTAAGTTAAGCTTGAAAATCAACCTTAATTTTGAAAATTATTCATTAGTTATACTTGTAATGTTTTTTCTTTGAGATTTTATGAGACAAATAAGTATTCAAGTATTGTTGTTATATGTTTAATATTTTTATTATTTGATTTTCACTTTAATTTTATGAATCATTATTTTTTGAAGAAAAAAAAAAGAACTTTGAACATTACGATTTTTGGCATAAAATTCATAAAAAAACCGTTTTTTTTTTTTTTCCTATAAAAATTCATTATTTTGCATGTCATTTTTTAAAGCAAAATTAATCTGAAAATGTGTATTTTTCAATATATATATATATATATATAATTATATATATATATAATATATATATTATATATATATATTGCATTTTTTGTCAAATGTTTAAATTTAATATTTTTTTAGGACAATTATTTGATATACATTGGAATATTAATTAACAATACATACAATATATATATTAATACTAACTTTAAAATATCGACTTTTTTTAACTATGCAAAAAAGCAAAAATTTCATTACAAAAAAAAATACAAACCTAAAAAACACTTAAAAAACAAACATCTTAGGGAACAAGAAGAATAAGACTACTTAAAAATTTGTTAAATAACCAACATTTAAAATATAATTGTCCATATTTAATGCATTAGAAAATTTAAACTGTCAAAAATAAGCCCCCCAAAAAAAGGGTTGATGTTGCATCAACACTTTTCAAAATCAACATGAAAACCAATAACAGTTTTAAAAAACGTCCATATTTGATACATAAGAAAATTTGAAGTGTCAAAAATATGCTCCAATAAAAAAAAAGGTTGATTCTAAATCAACACTTTTCAAAATCAGATGATTTTTTGCAACCTCTAAAAAAAATGAGAACTCGATATAATGCTCGGTAAGTTGGTAACTATGTTGATGATATGTGTTCTACTTGTGGACATGTGTCATCTTTGAGAGTCCATGAAGTATGTCTCCACTTGAGAGGATTTTGAAGGATAAAATTGCTTGTTTACATGTAGCATTTAATCTTGGCTAATGTGCCCCACTTGAGAGGGTATCTTTGACTTGCTTGCATTCTAAACAAGCTTTTCTTAAGTTGATTTGGATTTCTAGAAAGCTTCTTTGAGGAAGTTTATTTTGTTGACTTTTCGCTTGTTGAAATATGTAACAAGGTTCGGTCTTCATAATATGTCGTGTAATCTTGATTTTTGTATATTTTGTAAACAGAAAAGAAAAATTATTATTGTTATTTTATAGCATGGATTCCATGCTCAAAGTCATTTTAATTTTAGGTCAAAGCACCCATTGTGTGCTTCTATAGGATCATCAAAGATTCATGGAGTCAATAGCATCATTATCATATGTAAAAGACCCCTTTGGGCATTTTGTAACAAGTCAAAATATTTATTTTTAAGTCAAAATGTAGATCTACCCTTCCAAGACCAAGTCGACCTGGAAGCGAATAAGTTGGCCTCATTAGGGTTATTCGTCCTCCTTAGAAGCATATATATAAGAGACTTTGACCTCATTTGAATCAATCAAACAAGTTCGATCAAGAAAACCAAAAAAAAAAAAAAAGGACAAACGAAGGACTAGATCTCAAGAAGAAAAATGAAATTTTATTTTTTTCTCACTCTCTCACTCTGACACGTGCAAAGAAGGGTAAGTTTTGATTGCATCTACAAGCCCTAATTTCAGATCTCTAAGAAGGGTCAAAAATCTGATGAAAGAAAGTAAGTTTCATAGCCCATTTGTCTAGAAGGAAGAAGAAAGCCAAGCAAAGAAGTAAAGAATCCTTAATTAGTCTTATTCATCCACACATGTGAAGTTGCAATAGTTGCGGGAGGGCTGAAGAAGTGCAGACTTGCAATAAAGACTGAAATTTGTTGTAGGGGTCATAGTTGTGCAAATGAAGAAGATTTGACTTGAGTTGACTTTGTGAACGAGAATCTCATCTAAAAAGAGGCTGACTTAGTCTTGGAGGGGTCTCACTCTTGGGTCTAAAGGTCTTTGAATTCATCATTAGAATATTTTATAGGGAAAGAATTTATTGCGGGTTTTCCTCTCTAGGATAGTTTTGGCCTTAGCTAGCAGCCTACAACTTGTGTTCATTTGTTCTATTAATCTTCATGTTTTGGTAGTTGTTGATGATAAGAAAAATATAATAATAAAGAGAAGAAAAAGATAATTATAAATTCTACAAGTTGAAGTAAAAAACATCACAAGCAGTTATCAAAGTAAAGAAAAATCACCCCTAATCTAGTTGCCCTAGATTTCTCAACATGGTATAATAGCTAAGGTGACAGGGAAAGGCAGTTTGAATATCACTCAATTGAAAATGATACAAAAAGGTCGAGTGTAAGAAGGAAGTGCATCAAAATAATCTAGTCATCACACCACAAGACCTTATCATCATAAAGAAAGAATTTTTGAATGAAGAAAATAGAACTCAAAGACCCTACCTCCATCTTATAATCTAAAAGAAGGAAAGGCACTACACACTTGAAGCATCTTGGAAATCCTCCCACATTCTACATCAACATCAAAAGGAGAAAGAAGACAAGTGACCTTTGAATAAAGGATCACGCCTCAAGCATTTTGAAGAAGAAGCACTGTCATTTTGAAGAAGGATGATCATCCCTCCCTCACTTTAAAGCTCACACTCTAGTAGAAGACATCAACATCAAGGAGGCATCTTCATTTCTCAAGTAAGTACTTTATATTCATGTCTCAATCTATAAATCAAATGACTACGTTTTGCAAGGAGAACAACAAACTTGTTGGGACATCAAACTACCTTGCATGGAATAAGAGAATAGATTTGATCCTCACATAAAATGAAGTTTTTGATTATGTAATGGGCTCAATCACAAAGCCTCCTCAATATTAGTCTCAAACATTATCAAAATACATGAAAGGAGAAGTAATAGCTCAAAGAATCCTCATTGAATCTATCAAGGATTATCTCATTCCATTTATTGTGAAATTTAAGACATCAAAGGAGATTTATGACAAGTTGGTAAATCTATACTATGTAAGTACATTTGGGGAAATAATATCCTTGACGACTGAATTATACAAAATGAAAGGAATAAAGGAAGAACAAGTAGCTTCATACCTCATGAAGGTATCTCAAATTAAAGATCAACTACAAGAGCTAGGAGAAACAATGTCAGATTTAGAGACCACTTATGTACTCAATGCACTACCAAAAGAATGTGGCAACTTTGTATCAAGCATCTATGCAAAGAAGGAAGCTACACCATTCAGTGATCTATGGACATTTTGTAGGATTGAAGAAACCATATTAAAAGCAAAGTATGGCGTTGAATCAAATGATCCATCACAAGCATTTACAACAATGTTAAGGAACAAAGGAAGGTTTGGAAACTTTGAGTCTCTAAAGAAATTTCAAAAGAAAGTTGACATGTCTAAGATTCATTGTTATGAATGTAATGAATATGGGCACTATAAAAGGAATTGTCCTAAACTCAAGAAGGGAAACAAGAAAAGGAAATAAAGAAGTGAAGCCCATGTAACTAAAGAAGTGGAAGAACCTGATGAAAAGAAAGAAGAAGTGAGAGATCTTTATTGTTAAAGGTATCTCACAATTGAAGTTCATTTTTGGTTTATAGAAGATAGCAGTCATGGTAGAAAAAATTGCAGTTAAAATAGGATGCATTGTAGCAGGTATTGAGATGGAATCATATTTTAAGCATAAAAGGATAACTGAAATAGCAGTTTGCATGGCGCAAGTCATCTAGCAAGATTGGAAGATAAGAGCTCATCACACCTCATCATCATTAGAATTAAGTATTTGTAGAAAAGGATCATCAATATCCTCCATAAGGATCCTTGTTGAAAAGGTTCATCACTACTTGAAGAAGCAAATGTTACATAAACAGTGTACGTTCCACTTAATGTGGAATCCATAATTTAGAAGGATGAAGGTATGATGACAAGAAGTGCAGTATAATGGTTTGATTGAAGTATTTCCCATCTTCAAACAAGGGAAAAGGAAGTTGCTGAAGGAAGTTTAGATGACCATACAAAGAAAGAGGTATGCATACATTTAATAAATTTTTTATAAATAGACAAAGTTATGTCTTCATTTTGTTTCAGAAAAGGATGATTGAAATGCTCTATCTCAAGAGCATGTTTGAAGAAGAAGACTCCCTTATGGTTGGTGCATGAAGGCATAGATATAATATTCTTTGAACTCTTCTACATATTGATAGAATCAACATTATATGACCCCATGAAGAATATGAGGTAGTGGGGAACAATTGTTCCTTTCAAGGAGATATGTATAAAAATCATGAAGCAAGCAATATGTGAATAAGTTGAAAGAAGTGCATAAGATGCATCTATAGCTATATAGATATGGATAATCAGCATCTAATGTAAAAAAGGATTAGTATGATAAAAAAGGAGAACCTCAATAATGGAAGCCTTAGAGATGGATTCGTATAGAAAGGGATGTTGATGTTGCAAAAGCAGATGATTTGACAAAAGGCCATCATAAAGAGGTAATTATGGTTTAATGTTCACTTTTGATTTTTGAAAGAAAGCATCTAGTCAGATTGGAATAGGACTACCAATAGAATCTTGTAGAAATTCACCTACAACTAGTACACATAAATTTGTATGGATGATTCTAAAAGGAACATGAGTTGGAAGAGGTAGTGATATGGAGGATAACCAGATGAATTCAAAGAGGGTCACTTTCTGATGATAAGAAGGATGACATGACTAGTTCTACACTCTACTTTTTTCATTGAAGGAAAGTGATGAGAAAGATGGTCGAAGCCCTATGAAGAAGTTATGGAAGAAGATGGCTCCATGATGTAGAAGTTGAAGTTTATTCATGACATGATGATGCAAAAAAAAGGAGCCCTGCAAGTAGCTAATAGTACCATGATCTCCACAAAAGAATAGATAATTGTTGTTAGAAACAAGTCCCTAGTTAAGAGGGAGCTTGGGTATATTCCTTTCATGTAAAGGAATGAGTAGATCCTCCCTAGTTGAGAGGGAGAGATAGACACATCATTCTTGTATTCACATGATGAAGAAAGAATGGAGAATTAGGTACATATATGAGACTGATACTTCTTGGGATATAAGTAGTCTCTGGAACTGATACTCTTTGATGATAAGGTAGGGACAAGACAAGAGTATTCAAAGAGGAGATTCATTAAGGATTATAGAAATTCCTTGTAGATTCAAACTGCATATTATAATATGCTAAAACGATTGACTTGAATCTACTCTACTCGTCAACGGAAAAAATAAACGATCGATGAAATCATGAAGCATATAAGAGAAAGAATCAATCACACCTAACACAATGATTTTCCGGGGAAAGCCACAGCTAAAAACACCTAATATTTGTATATTGTATTAATAATAAAATATGAGAATATTAAAATGCTTTGCTTAAGCCCGAGAAACTTTTGCACCATCTTTATATGTCTCATTGCTTCCTAGGTAGGCCTTGGATTAATACAATATGCCTTGCTCAACCTTGAGCTCAATCTACACAAGTATTTTCTATCCTTTGCCTTACTGACTGCCTTTGGCCAATACTTAGACAAATTCCTAACCTTACAAACTCCTACTTCCTTGCACTATTCAATGAGGAATTAGAACCATATTTAATAGGAATTTTCCTCCATTGGATTATGCAGTTCCTTTAGGCTCTTCCTGTGACTGCATGCACCACCTGTACAATTCAAATGAGCATACAATTGATAGTACATTGTCCCTAAACTCCATTATCAACTAGGTATTTCTCAGATCTGACATGCATTAGTTACTTATGAGTGGATATTTAGATTACTGGTTTCTCACTGCAGGCAGCAACACACTGCACTTCAGGTAGCACCACAATGTACTTCAGGCAACACCACACTGTACTTCAAGAAGCACCATACTGCACTTCAGGTAGCACCACATTGTACTTCAGGCAGGACCACACTAGACTAGAGATCCCACTAGTTCCTCCATAAGTTGGAACTAGTTTATTTGACTTTAACTCAGTTAGAATGAATTAATTAATTACAACTCAAAATAAACTCAATCAGGGCTCCTATAATGTAGGAGGCACTCTACATGACTCTAGTTAGACCCTCAACTCAAATTAATTGAGCCAATTAAGTAAAATGAACATAGTTAACTAACACAAGTTGTCATGAGATGTGGAATTTCAATTTTTTCCCAAATTAATTTAAGGAAAACATTAAATTAGGATTTGCATTTTCAATACTCCCTCTCAATAAGAAAGGGATCATTTTCTACCTCGATCCTACCTCTATGAAACTCGAATTTTCATCTACAATGCCCTTGTCAAAATATCTCAATCATGTTGCTCTGTAGGAATGTACTACAGAAACACTTCTCACTATTGTTATTGCTATTGCAATGTCTAGAATTGAGAATAAAGAAAATAAAAAATTAACCATTGAATCAATCTGCAATTGTCTACTTGGAAAATTGTGTTGCTACCGACTCTTCTACTAAGCCTCTTGCTCTGTTGTCAACATTGATCTGCACTCCTCAGGATCTAACTCACATTTATCCTCCTACTACTGAATATTTTGGGCCCCCGTAGCAAGGTAATGATCCATGAGACACAAACACCTCAAAGGACCCTGCCCAAATTTCTGCAACTCTTGGGACTATTGCTTCACATCGCCCCACCTCACACCTGGAGGTATGGTTGCATGTTCTCCCTCTTCCCACTTGGCTCAAAATCTCATCCTACTAGAGGTCTCTCCTTGAGTGGATGTCTCCACTCAGCCTCCTCTGTGTTTCTCCAATTCTGGCTACTCCACACTTTGTTGAGACTGCTTCTAAGGCTGCGTGTTGAGAGATAATTCATGCTCCCTCTCAACCACCAAATATCTAGTCTATCCTTACTCCTCAAGGCTTTGCATGCATGAGCTAAATCTGATCTTCTCATATTGTTTTTTCTACTGCTCTGTTGTTGCTTATGCACTGCTGCTACAACCACTATAATAATGAGTCTAATCTCCCCAGATCTTGAAGTACTAGTTTCCATAGGGATGCTCCCTCTGAAATTAGACTTCCTCTAAGTCTCGATCTCCCTATGTGAAATATATCTACTCCTTATTCTTCTAATGGCAATTATCGCAACTCCTTTTTGTCCTTTTTGTGTCACTAAACATTGGCTCACTGATATTTCCACTAACATCCTTCTAGCTCCATTAAGAAGTTTTCACATAGGGTCTTCTAGATCTTCCATGAACTAGAGATCCATCAATCTACAAGGACAACTTCGAATTCTTCTCTTCTATTGTGATTTCATCTCTTATACCATGTAGAAATTCCTTGTAGATTCAAATTGCGTATTGTAATATGCTAAAATAATTGACCTGAATCTACTCTACTCATCAACGGAAACAATAAATGATTGATGAAATCATGAAGCATATAAGAGAAAGAATTCAGTCACACATAACACAATGATTTTCTGGGGAAAGGCACAGCTAAAAACCCATGTTATCTGTATATTGCATTAATCAAAAAATATAAGAAGATTACAATGCTTTGCTCAAGCCCAAGCCAAACTCCTAGCCTTCCAAGCTCCTACTTCCTTGAAATATTCAATGAGGAATTAGGCCCCTATCTAATAGGAATTGTCCTCCATTGGATTGTGTCGCTCCTTTAGGATGTTCCTTTGACTACATGCACCACCTTTATAATTCAGATGATCATACAGCTGATAGTACATTGTCCCTAAACTCCAATCTCAACTAGGTCTTTCTCAAATCTGACATGCATGAGTTATTTATGAGTGAATCTTTAGTTTACTGGCTGATCACTGCAGGAAGCACCACACTACACTTCAAGCAACACCACACTATACTTCAAGAAACACCACATTGCACTTCAAGCAGCACCACACTACACCTCAGGGAGCACCACACTGGACTAGACCTCCCACTAATTCCTCCATCAATTGGAATTAGTTTAATTGACTTTAACTCAGTTAGACTAAATTAATTAATTACATCTCAAACTAAACTCAACCAGGGCTCTCATAATGTAGGAGATGCTCTACATGACTCTAGTTATACCCTCAACTCGAATTAACTGAGCCAACTAGTAAAATTAACTTAGTTAACTAATACAAGTTGTCATGAGATGTGGAATTACAATTTTATTCCCAATTTAATTCAAGGACAAAATTAAATTAGGATTTTCTTGTTGCATTTTCAACAAGGATGTGTAAATCCAAGAGGGCAATGGTCCTAAAAGGAAATTCCTTGTGAACATCCAGATGGGGCATGTGCCTTGAGAGACAATGATGAAGGTGTCTATAAATCATTGTCTCCCCAACATTGTGCTATAATCTAGTGGAGAGATAGAGTTGTTAGTCAAGGCCTTCCTAAGTGTCTCTGTATGACTTTCCCACCAAGTGAAACTGTGGCCCTCTAACTTCCATCTAGCAAATGAAATAAAAATAGATTTTAGTCTCTGTTTTAGGCAGAAGCTCTAAAATAACTCCTTAGAGTTCTGGACATAGCAGTAATCCAATTTCTAGACCCTTCCCACCTAGTTTGTACCTTATGAATTGATTTCATGTCGGCTATATGACAATGTTGGTTGATATGGTGAGATAAATTGATATAAGCTGAAAAGATAGCTTATGAGATGGCTTACCAATCTGACTCTTCTTATGAGAACTCTTCAGTATGAGAATTTCCTTGTACCATTGATCTTATGAATACCTCCCTAGTTAAGAGGGCGTGTTGAAATATGTAAGTAGGTTTGGTCTCCATAATATGTCATGTAATCTTGATTTTTGTATATTTTGTAAAAATAAAGAAAGAAAATATTATTTTTATTTTATATCATGGGTTTCATGCTCAAGATCATTTTTATTTTAGGTAAAATCACCCGTTGTGTGCTTCTAGGGATTTTCAAAGAGTTATGGAGTCAATAGAGTCATTATCTTATGTAAAAGACCCCTTTGGGCATTTTGTAACAAGTCAAAGAATTTATTTTTGAGTAAAAAATGTAGATCTACCATTCCAAGACCAAGTTGGCTTGGAAGTAAAGAAGTCAGCCTCATTAGGGTTATTCATCCTCTTTAGAATCATATATATAAGATACCTTCAACGTCATTTGAATCAATCAATCAAGTTCGATTAAGAAATGCAAACAAAAAAAGGAAGGTAAAATGAAGGACTAGATCTCAAGAAGAAAAACGAAATTCTAATTTTTGCTCACTCTCTCTCTCACATGTTCGAAGAAGGCTAAGGTTTTTATTGCAGCTACAAGCCCTAATTTCATATCTCTAAGAAGGGCTGAAAATCTGATGAAAGGAAGCAAGTTTTATAGCCCATTTGTCTAGAAGGAAGAAGCAAGCCAAGCAAAGAAGTAAGGAGGCCTTAATCAACTTTATTCATCCACACGTGCAAAGTTGCAGCAGTTACATGAGGGATGAAAAAGTGAAAACCTACAGTAAAGCCTAAAATTCATTGTAGGGTTCAAAGTTGTGCAAATGAAGAATATTTGACTTGGGTTGACTTTGTGAAACAGAAGCTCATCTAAAAGGAGGTTGACTTGGTCTTCATCAGGGAATTTTGAGGTCTAAAATGGGCCTCCTAAGAAAAATGTACAAACAAAATAAACTTTATAAGAACCAATAGGATTCAAGATGATGATATCAACCATGGGGGATAATTCACCATTTCTGAAGTAAAAAAATAAAAATATTAAAAATTAATAAAATAATAAAACTACTTTTTCAACTCATATTTTCAACTTATCTCCCTAATGTTTTACTCAAATTTCAAGTGGGAGTACTCATTAGATGCAAAAATTAATTCCTCATCCAAAGCATATTCATGTTGCATACTTTCGAGGGACCCTGCTACATGAAAAATGAGAAATACATGAAAAAAATGTGATTGCAATCACGTTTTTCATGTATTCCTCATTTTTCATGTGGCAGGGTCCATCAAAAGTATGCAACATGGGTACTCCTTGGACGAGGAATCAAATTCTTCATCCAATGAATGTTCACGCTCGAAATTTGAGTAAACCCAAGGGAGATAAGGTGAAAATACGAGTTGAAAAGGTAGTTTTTTCTTTTTTCCCTCTAAAATTTGATGATGTAATCTAATCTTATTTTATTATTTCCACTATTATTTTATAATTACCTTAGGAGGCCCATTTTAGACCTCAAAATTCTCTTAATAGGGGTCTCGACCTTCGGTATAAAGGTCTTAGAATTCGTCATTTGAAGATTCTATAAGAAAATAATTTCTTGTGGGTTTTCCTCTCTAGGAGAGTTTTTGGCCATGGCTAGCAACCTACATCTTGTGTCCATTTGTTCTATTGATCTTCATGTTTTGGTAGTTGTTTGATGATAAAAACACTATAATAATCAAGAGAAGGAGAAGTTAATTATAAATTCTACTAGTTGAAGTAATAAACATCACAAGTAGTTATCAAAGTAAAGAAAAATCATCCCTAATCTAGTTGCCTTAGATTTCTCAACATCACTCAAAGAAAAGGCTTTATATTTACATAATAGGACACCCTAATTGGACTCCACTTGGTTGCTATATTTGGAGACTATATTTTCCATTTTTAACATGTTTTTCCGTTTATATTATTTTTTCCAAGTGGGATACATAGTTTAAGATGGCTTCAAAGTGTCCAAATGTATTTTTTAATGTCTACCATGAATTAAAGAAGTGGCATGCACTCCTTGATACAATCACATTTTAACTCTTCCACCATGTATTCAATTTATTCCATACAACAAGAGGTTTATTTACTTGAGGTCTATACTAGGTATATTCCAATGTTTTTATAGGCGACAACGTGGTGTGTTTTTCTACTTTTCTATCTTTTTCCAAATTGGACACCTGGATTGTTGAGGATTCTTCATTTTGAGTTATATTGACTATTCTAAGCTAAATGAAAGTTATTATTAGCAAAAGGATATCCTCATTTGTGACATTCCAAGCAAATCCCAAAAATTTTCAATTACATTTATAATGTTGTTACAATGCATGAGGAGGACACCTTACATTACATGCTTTGAGGCAATTTTTTCCTAGATGAGGCCTCATAATGGTGTTAGTCTTCCTACAAGTCTAGTACCTGACACTTAATTCCTAACAGATTAAATATCTATTGATTAATTACATATTTAGGTTCCTAACACAAGAAATTTAGTGAGAGAAAAGTATTACCAATCTCAATCATGAAATAAATGACACAACATATTCTACCCAATCACAGTTCTTCAATAACTTTCAGAACTTACTTGGGCTCCCATCCCAGGAAAATGGCCCAAATAAGGAAATACATACAACAATTGGATATGATCTAACAAATCAAGCCCTCCTTGGCTAATCTAGATCTCCTTGTTTCCCCCTTCCTTGAACCTGCATACTAGAGTATTACACTCCTCATTGAGATGCCTCTCTTAGTCTTGTGTTATTGTATGGTGTATCTTCTACTTTTCTTTATCCTTTCTTTTATAACTTTACGTTGAGTTAAATCCCCAGCCCTAATCATCAAAGTGATTGACGACCAAAATTAGTGTTGATTTTTAGGGCATCCTCTAAAGTGATAATTACTTCTTATGATTTCCATTCAATATTACTTTTTTCTTGTGATCATTTCCATCATAAATAAATTACACAAAGAAGCTCAATAGTAAAACAAAAATACCATAAGGATCATAAAATGACAGTGACACAATAACACAAGTATTTACCCTGGGAAAACCCACATGGAGGAAAATCCCAACAACCTTTTCTTTAGAGAAATTTCTCACTTCAACAAGAGATACACCTAGACATTATAGCCATTTACAAGGTCAAATTGACCAATAGAATAAGCATGGTCATACCTAGTCCATCGGCCTCCTAGTCAAGTCAATTGGTTGGCCAACAACTTCAATCCAGTTTCCTCTTCCAGGGCATAATTTAGGCATCATATTTTGCCCTAGATAAACTTGTTCCTACTACCTTTCACAGAGATTTCTTCCTTAGAACTTCAGTCGCTCCACATAGTATTACTTCATAGATTTGGTCCTTCAATAAAGATTTGTCCTTCAACAAAATTTTGTCCTTAAGCATAATGCTACCACATAAATTTTGTACTCAAACAAGAGTTAGATTCTTCCTTCTTTCTCCTTAGATTTTTCTTTTATCTTCTTGCCTCAGATTCACTTTGCCTCATAAGGTCTTAAAAAATTATCTGAATTGTGCACATGGAGGAAGGTTGAATGCCTCACACACACACACACACACACACACACACACACATATATATATATATATTTGTTTTTTGGGCTGAATGGGCACCTATTAGGTTCGGGCTGACTTGACAAGGAGGAGAGCCAACATGGCTAATTGGAGCCAAAATTCAACTATTTTTCTTTTAAGAACTGACATGAAGAATATGTCAAATATTTTTCTCTTTTGACCATAACATGAAGAACATGCTTTACAATTACATCAATGACTAAAATAATAATTATAAAGACCGACCATAGCTACAAAAATTCAACAGTCCCTCTTAGCTAGGGAGGTATTCATAATGACTATCTTGATGCTCTCATGTTGACAAATTTCTCCAAGAAAAAGGTTATATGAAATCATTACCGTAATTGGGTCAACAATTATGACACATGGTAAAACAAGTTACCATAATCTAGTCAACAATGGTGATATATGGTAAACCAATAACATCAACCAATTACCATAATATGGTAAAGAATCTTTGACACATGCTAAGTTAACAACATCAACATGCTACCATAATTCTAGTCGATACCTCTGACACATGGTGCATTCTCACCATAATTTTGGTTTGTACTCCTGACACATGGTAGATCAACCATGATTATGGTCGGTACCTTTGACACATGGTGTATCCTCACCATAATTATAGTCGGTACTCCTGACACATGGTACATCATTAGCATTAACTAATCACCATAATTCTAGTCTACCTAACACATGGTATACTAACTAGTCTTATTTCACTGTCATTTTGGTTAAGACCCGACACATGGTGAATCACCAAAGGCTACACTCTGTCTAAGTAAAGTTGGTCCTTATGTTAAATGATCTTAATGCTGAAAGGCCACACTCTATCTAAATAATTTTGGGCCTCTACGACCATTCTTCCTAATTATGGTCAACATACTTGACACAAGAAGAATGATTGTCCTCTTTTGGACCATTCTCCCTAATTTTGGTCAACGTACGTGACACAGGAAGAATGATTGTCCTGTGTTGGACCATTCTCGCAAATTTTGGTCAACATATGTGACACATGAAGAATGTCAGTCCACGATGCTATCTCATCAATTATCCCTCTCAATAAGAGAGGCATTCTCAACAAGTCGAAGCTTGTCCCTAAAGTATATATATATATAGATAGATAGACTTCACCCAGGGGCATAGGCTTTAACAACAATCTGTTATACTATAGAGTAATACTGAAGCCATGATGTTTCCTTCTATACCATATCTTTGTACTAGCTCTCACTCTTCTTCGACCCGTCATCATGGTCATCACCTACACCTGATCAAGGCAATCCTACAAGTAGCTTCTAAAGCCAAACTACTTCTCAACTTGCCAATCCAGCTATAATATACTCGACTTCTGCAATACTAAGTGTGACAAATGACTACTTCATACTCATCCAAGAAATTATAATGGAGTGAAAACTCAAGTAAAATCTTAGTGAACTCTTTCTATCTTTAGCACTCTCTGCTCAATCTAAATCTACAACTATACTTCACAAATATCAACTCATAATTGACTTTTCCATGACCAATTGTACCATGTTGGTAGTCCAACCCATGTTAAGCAACAGGCCTTGGCTTATAAAACTGATCAACTTCTTTTCACTGTGTTCATCACCATCGCTACTTTCATATCACCCTAACTGGGTGCTCCCTCTCACACTGAAACATATCTTTTTGTGGTAATTTAGGCTGCTCCCTTTGCTACTGTTGCCTTTCAGCATATTAGTTATCTATCTTGACAATGTCAATGATAATTTATCATCTCGAACCCATAGATCAACTCCGTCTAACTCTCTGACTACTCCCTCTGTTACAAAATCAATTCTTTCTACCATAGTTGCTTCCAACAAGTTTTCTTGCATTCGTATAAAGTCTTATTCAATCATGAGACTTCTTCTCATGCACTTTAAAAACCCGAGGTAGTTCTATGCACACTTCCTCCTCCTTAATTGCTTCATTGAGGAGAGCAATCTTTGCATCAACCTGGTGCAATTTTCAAAACAATGATAATAGAATTGTACCTCATAATTGGGGCAAACATATTTTCATAATCCTTTCCCTCTTTTCTAGGAGAACCTTAACTCTCACTTTGTACTAGTTTATGCTGCCATATGCTATATTTTGTAGATCCTCTTGAAAATTGGTAGCTTCAGTCGGTATTTTCATTGCCAAAAGCAAAGGAGAAATCATTTATATTCCAATTGTCCAAGTTGGCCTCATTTGCACAAGTCAACCCCACCACTTGAGGGGGTGTGACCTTATGGTCAAACCCACCTCTTAACTCACATATATATTAGCATTTGATTGACCTCATTTGGCATCCACCACATCTCATCCATTCGACCAATCACAAGAAGATTTCTCCACACATGTGAAGGAGAGGAGGAAGATATTTTTTTTTGGCCAACTCTCTTGACTTATGTTGACCAATGTTGACTTGGTTTGTTTTCTTTCTGTTTGACCAAATTGTTGATTAAAGCTTGAAGGTTGAATTCTTTGTGGTTCGTTGATTGTATTTGATTGAAGTTTCATCTTTGTTTTGGGTTTTTGACCAAGAATTGATTGCAAGTCCATTGTGGCACTTTGACTGAGGAATTGCAATCTGAATTTCGACCCTTTATCCAGAAGTCGTAGATCGAAATTCAGCCTTCTTGTGCAAAATTAGATTGTGAGCAGCGTTGACTAGATTCTCTCTTTTGACTAGTTTGACTTGGCATTTATTGAGGTCAGAGATTGGCATTTTTTCGGAGTATTCTGATGTAAATTTTGATGAATTGAATTCTCTTTCATAAGAAAAGATTATTGGGTTTTTCTCATTGTGGGGTTTTGTCCCAAGAAATTTTGTTGTCTCTTGTTTTTAGTGTTATTTGTAGTTTTTATTGCTCTATAGAAGTTAATGATTGAAAATTTTCAAGTGTAAATCTTTAATGATTGGAATGCTCTAAAGAAGTTAAATTATATCATTGGAAGTAAACAACATAAACTTTGAAACAGGAACTGATACAATTACCAGTTTTTTGAGGTCGCAAAAAAATCATCTATTTTTAAAAGCCCTAATTCAGAATACACTTTATATTTAGAGCATATTTTTGACACCTTAAATTTTCTTATGTATCAAGTATAAATATTTGTTTTTAAATGTTAGTGATTTTGAGACTGATTTTGAAACGTGTTGATGCAACATCAAGCCCTTTTTTTAGAGGGCTTATTTTTGACACTTTAAATTTTCTAATGTATTAAATGTGGATATTTTTTTAAAATGTTGGTTTCATGCGAATTTTGAAAATCATCAACATTTATTTTTTAAAGACATTTTTGACAATCTAATTTTTTTTATGCCCTAACTATGCACAATTGTTTTTTAAATCTTGATCACTTAACAAATTTATAGTTGTCTTATTTCTCTTTTTTTAAATGTTGATTACTTAAAAAAACAAATTATATATATATATATCTATATCTATATATATATATATATATATATATATATATATATATATATATATATATATAAATATAACATAAAAAACGTATTAAAAAACAAAATTATCATGTAAAAAAAAACTATGAAAATAAACAAATACAAAAATTAAAAAAAACTTTATAAAAAAAAAAAAAAAAACTTTTTTAAAATAATTAAAACAAACCAACAAAAAATTAAAAACATAACAAAACAAAAACAAAAGATCAAATAAAAAAACCATAATTAATAAAAGAAAATTGAAAACATTAAAATTAAAAACATACTTAATTTTTCTTTTACTAACACACTTTAAAAAAATGGAAAAAATTAAAATTAAAATTAAAGGCCCTAGGCTTGGCAAGCCGATTCTCGAAATCGATCTACCAATCCCACGGCCTCAGAATCGATCAGGCGGCCCAGGGCAGCCCAACTGCTGGGTTGGCCAACCGTGGAGGTTGTTGGGAGCCCCACGGTCCACTGTTGGGAATCGGCCAGGCATGCCTAGGGCGGCCCGATCGTTGATTTGGCTTTTCGTGGGCTTGGCAGGCCGATTCCGAGAATCACCCTGCCAAGCCAAGGCCTCCGATTTTTAATTTTTAATTTTTTTTTTTTTCAAGTCTTTTATTAATTTTTTTTTGTCTTTTTTAATATAATGTTTTTATGTTTTTTTTAATTATTTAAAAAAAAAAATTTAATCTTCTACAAAAAATAAATAAATAATTGATTAATTAATTAGTTTAGTTTTTTTTTTTTTTTTTTTTTTTAATTGTATGTTTTTATAGTTTTTTTTTTTATATTTTGTTTTTTTTTTTCAATTTTATTTTTATGCTAATATTTTTTTTGGAGACAATTTTTATGTTTGATTTATTATTTGTCTTTTTTTTATATATGTTTTTATATTTTGTGTTTTTTTGTTATGTCTTTATATTTATTTTTTTTCGCTATGCTTTTTATTTTTCTTGTTCTATATATTAATGTTATTTACTTATTATTATTATTATTATATTATTATATTTTATTTTTAATTTTCTTAATGTTTTATTTTTTGTTTTCATTTTTTGTCATGTTATTTATTTATTTTTATGTTTTAAGATATGTATTTTTTATTTACTTATTATTATTATTTTTTAACTTTTTTATGTTTTCTCTCTTTTTTTTTCAATTTCAATTTTTTTTTTCTTTTGTATTTTTCATTTTTATTTATTTAATATATTGTTTTATTTTATTTTTCCTATAGGGTTTATGTCGATCTTCGACTAGTGACCCGATCTCATTATGTGTCAGTTTGATTGTTGCTTTTAAAGTTTTTGTTATAAAGGATCCAATTTGCCCTCACAATGTGTCAATTTCATAGTTGATATTTAAGTTTTCATTATAGTGAATCGAGTTTGCTACACTGTGTCAATTTGATGGTTGATTTTTAAACCTTTTTTGCAATGTGTTAAGTTGCCTTAGGCTAAGATTTTAAAGTTGTCATATTTTTAACATTTAAAAAAGAAACTACTCTGGATATGATGACTCTTTCATTCAGGTGCTCATTTTTAAAGTTTTTTTTAGTCATAAATTTATCCATAATGTCATGATTGAAAAATGGTCAAAATTGTAAGGTTTTCCAGCGTTTCAGTGTTCCAGCATCAACATTTTTCAATTTTAGGTTGTTTTTTATGTTTTTCGTTTGCGAGAGTTCTCGTTTTGAGTTTACAGTTCCCGTTTCAAAGTTTACCTTGTTAGTAGTTATCAATTTGAAAATTTGTACTAGTCTTGTTTGCATTAGAAAATCAACATTGAATCAAATCTTTGGTGAAAGAAAAGAACATTAAGATCACCTTGAAGAGCATTGGGATCATCTTGAAGAGCATTAAGATCTTGTATCTTTTTCCTTGATTGGTCATCTTAATCACGAATTTTTTCATGAAGACAGAAAAGAAACTTGAAGGAGCTATAAACTTTAGAGCATGGAAGAATAGAATTGATCTTGTTCTTGGAAGGCATAAGGTTTCAAACATTGTGAAAGGAAAGGTTACCGAACCAATGAATCAAGCAGGAAAACACAAGTTTCAAGAAGATGACATCTTGGCTATGAGCATCATTGTGGAGTTTGTTAGAGATCATTTGATTCCTTATATTGTTGATCTTAAATCTTCTAGGGAAATGTATGAGGCTCTCACTGGATTGTATAACATCAACAACATTAATCAATCTATAAATCTAAGGAATCAACTTGGTTGTGTTAAGATGACAAAGAATGATATTGTGGCATCATATTTCGTAAGGATATCTCAATTAACAGATCAACTCAAAGCTATTGAAGAAGAGGTACTTGATAAAGAAATAGTAGTTGTAGCAATCAATGGTCTACTTGAATTTTGTGATTCTTTTGCATCAAGCATTAGTGGAAAAGAAATTGTTGCTACTTTTAATAAGTTATGGGTTGTTTGCACTCAATAAGAATCTAGGCTCATAACCAAAGGCAAGATTCCAAATCCAGGTGAAGATTCTTAAGCTTTTGCAGCCCACTCAAAGAATAGCAATGGAAGAAGAAATTTTGGAAGATTTCAAAGAAATACACATAGAAGACCTTCCTCAAGATCTGCTCCAAGACTTGCTCCAAAAAGAGGATATGCTCCGCAAAGAAGACCTCCCCTTTTCTCTCAAGAAAGAAGGGGTTGTTGTCTAGGTAAATCCTCTCTACAAATAGAGACAGCCCCTCTAACCCAATGAGTGGAACTAGCAACCTACGTGACAATCTACAAGGACACTTTCCTAAATTACAATCGAAATGAGAGAAGAGGAAGATGACCTACCTCGTTATGATGCTATAACATGCCCCTTTATTGAAGATCTTGAATCGCTTTCTCCTCAAGTTCAGCTTTACTACTCACAATGTCTGAATACATGCACAAGAGATCAAAGACACAACAAAGCATACAAGTACAACAAACATAATCGAAGATAATCCACTTAACAGATCAATGAGCATTAAGATAAATGATGTATTAACACAAACATTTATGGAAAGTGAACCAACAGTTTTATATATTAATGAAATAAAGGAGGAAGAATACAAATAAGCCTTGATGTCAATAAGCTCTCCTTGAGTGAATGTCCAAGTCCAAGCTCAAGTTCTCAAATCACTCCTTCTCCAAGTCAAATGAGTGGCATGTAGGAACTATCTCAGCATAAGGGTGCAAATAATCAAAGACCAACCATTTGGGAATGGGAGATGATAAATATATAGGTAGGGAAAGGGAGTTAGGATCTCTCCAGAGATAGGAGAAGGCCCTCATCTCAAGGAGGTAGCTCACAGGGATGAGATTAAAAGGTAATATTGAGAGAATTCGATCACATCCACACTGAACAACCTCCAACTCGTCGTTCTGGAAGCCTCTAGATCACGAAGCTTCTTGTCCTCTTTGGGAAAACTTGCCTTTTAGGGATCAGCATGAGTATCCAAGTAAAAAGTGTGCTGGCAACGCGAGGCTAGTATAGTGCAACTCGCGACCAGCACTAGTTACTAATTTCAAGGTCACGCTGGTCCTAAAATTAGGGCTTTAGAGCTTACTTCTTCGGGGAAGGCTCAAAGCATGTTTCCGTCAGTGTTTCAGGGAGGATCTAAACTGCATATCAGGATGGGTACATTGTACGATTGCCAAGTTTCGGGCACTTCATGGTATGACACAAGGAAGTGCAGGAGGCATGACAAAATATTGTGTAACAGATGCCCCTTAAAGCATGAACGCAGAATAGGGAGTGATGGTTGAGATGTTTTATGATATTTTGCAAGGACGAGAAAAAACATTGTCAGGAGACCTGCAAATCAAGGACATATATATATATATATATATATATATATATATATATATATATATATATTATATATATATATATATATATAATATATATTTGATATCAAAACATGTATCCACGGTATGGACGAAGCCATCTGGATAGAAAGGGATATGCGAAAGGATCCATGGCATTGGTGCAACCATCCGAATGAAAAGGATCATCTATAAGTCTAAGATCCAAGGTATGGACATAGCCACCCAATATAGAAGGATCATCGTCATCATAAACATAAAGTCCCACAATATGACCACAACCATCCATATAGAAGAAACATGTGTACAATCATGAACAATACATAACTCCACACAGCCTGAGTCATAACAGACAAAACTCAAGGTCTTGCGCTCCATCCCAACCCAATCAAAGTACAAATTCTAACATGTGAGTGAATGTGTCGAAGTCGAACATGTTAGAAAAGCATCTGATTACTGGCCAATGATGTGGACTGTTAACAGGTGTGAGAGGAACCACCAATAATGACAATGGCTCTCAAGGTACGTAAGTACAATCTGTGAATGTAAAAATGAAGCTCATGTCGAACACTCATGGAATCATCTGATCGAAGGTCAATGATGAAAACATGACGTCCGATGCAAAAAACTTGCCATTAAGGAATGCAAGTTCTAAGGTACTGAAAGGGAGTCTTTAAGTCACCTTCCTAAATAATGAGCTGAAGTCGACAAGAAATGACCCATTGAAGGAGGGCCATGATGATTCCCCCATCACTGACATGGAATGAGGAATAGAGTGAAATAAATGAGTATGATCCAAGATTGTAGCAAAAGGTTAAACAATGTATAGGTAATAAACTATAGATAGGACTTCTCTTAAACACTGGCGACACGACTCCGGAGTACGACAACATTTGACTCAACATAGGGCCATGGGCCATTATGACGAAATGGAATAGTTAGATGAGAGGTAAAATGGATCTCCCAAACTTGGAAAGACAAGTGACTAAGCGAGGATATCCCAAACCCGACACGAGAAACAGATGAGTGTCATGTTCAAGAGCGACATGCGGCCTATACAAGAGATGCTTCACTTTCATTATTCCCCACTATTTCTAGCGAGTACCCCAATTATTTTTAGCCACAAGCTTGAAGGGGATAAAATATGCTTGTCGTATAAGCTCATTCTTCAAATAAATCCATCCTTATAAGTTTTATGAGTCCTAGGAAGGAGAAACTCGGTCTCGTCATGGTGATAAGTCTTTTGTTGTTTCATTTTTAACGAGTCTTACGAAAGAATAACTCGGTATCTTTTTCATATTTAGAGAGTTAGAAAAAGAAACGAAAAAGAAAACTCCATCATGTCCCTTTTGTCTGTCAAATCCGAAAAAGTAGAAAACAATATTTGAGAGAACCTCTCGACCATGTCGTCCAAGGTGTACTTTTGTCGTAAATAGTCAATCTCAACCCAAAAAAGAGGTAAACGTATACTGAGACAACATCAATTCATTTAATTTAATGAGTTTGAAAAGACAAGTACTCGACGATCTTTTCATATTTTTGGAGTTTGAAAAGAGCTAAAAAAGGACTCCACTTGGAGGAATGAGTGGTATAAAAGGATAGCAACTAATTTTGGTCATGATGGAACTGCTCAAAAACTGTACAGGTCAAGAGGTTGGCTAATAAAACCACTCATCGTAGATGTTCCTCATGCAAGGGTAACACAACCAAGTGAAAGTGTATGATCAACCAAAGAGATGGTGATAATAGAATGAAAAAACCAAGGCTCATTTAGCAAAAAAGGATGATAAATATGGCAATCACAAGAGGTGAAGTGGGAATGGTTTCATTTTTACACAAGCTTGAAACATGGGAAACTATGCTTGAGTATACTTGAAGATGGTTTCATTTTTCACAATCTTGAAACATGAGAAAAAACTATGCTTGGATTTGGTTTCAATTTTATGCAAGCTTGAAATGAAAACGAATTATGTTTGAGATAATTTTGCATGCCCCTAGCATAATGACTTAATTTGAGGTACATGACCCCCAAGCTTTATTTCATTCACCTAAGTAGACTACTGGTTACTAAAAGGTGGATGGAATGAAGGTTCACTCATGAGACCAAGTGAAAGATTTGACTCGGATTTTACGGAATCTAACCAAAAACTCAAATTGGAAGGGGATTTGTTTCATTTTTTAATGAGCTTGACACAAGAAAAGAACCATGCTCATGACACCTTGTTTCATTTTTTTTTAAGCGCGCTTGACACAAGTAAAAGAACTCTTCTCACGGAGACCTATTTTTTTTTTAATGAGGTTGACATAGTAAAAGAACTATCCTCAGTCTTTGTTTCATTTTTTAACGAGCTTGATACAAGACAAGGAACTATGCTCCAAACCTTTGATCACATACCAAAAGAGGCCATGGCTTCCAAGAGGTTTTCATCGGATGGGAGAACAACACTCTAGAAGGAATGCATGTCCAGGGATCCAATGGAAAAATCAGGCTCCAATGCCCCTAGTACATGATGTACTACATCACCTATTAGATCACCAGCAGATGTGGGCATGGAACAGGTGGCCATGTAATTTACCTATGGTGGGGGCGATACTTCTTGCATATGAGAACCATTTAGGGATGTTGGTTGATTGGGAGTCGATTCAAGACCAATAAATGTAAGTTGATCAATGATCACAATTCTTTCTTCATGTGGGAAACACATTACTCAAAAGAGGAAGGAGACAAGCGCTCCCATGACGTAAACATAGTCACAACCAAGGAGTAGATTTAAATCTAGCGGGCCTTGGACAACCATCATGGCTATATAGATAGTCTTTCCTCCCAAAGTAATAGGAAACTTAGGAAGGATCCCTAACGGTTGATTGGTTCCTATGTTAAAAGCTGTTGATGCCTCGAAAATTGCTGCAACAACATTGGGGGATAACCACCCGGTCCGGACCTTAAAAGCAGCTCCTTTTCCGTTTGGTGTGGTGGCTCCGACTGTTCATCTAGGTCTAGTTACCTTCTCCCTATTTCTATTGGTTTATAATGTATCTTTAACTACCAATAGACAGGGACATCAGATCACTTCTTCTTGCTGATCAGGCAAGAGAATGACCCTTAAGCTGATTTGGGTTCAGCCAAACCACAACTAAAATTTTGCCTCTTTGAGGAGAGGACTTAAAAGAATGTAGATTTTACTCTAAATGCAAGCTTATTCTATGATACAAGTAAAAGAAACTAATCTAAATCCTATCTTAATTAGACATATATAGATCTAACCCAACTAAGAGCAAGATAATTAAAATATTGGGATTTAAATATATCTTGTTTATAATGAAGATCAAGTTAATGAAGTAGTTCAGTTAACTGATATTATAGTTACCAAAACACATTCTATTGAGACCTTAAAACTGAAATAATAAACCAACATTATTCAGGAAGTAGTTCACAAAATGATATTGATTATCAAATCAATAAATCCAATAATTGAATAATGATATGTGGAAATAGTTCACAACACATTATTATTCAACAAATCAGTTTCATAAGACATATTTGAGAGTAACTAGTTACTCAAAAATGAGAAATTAATCCATAAAAAACAGAGATACATAATAACAAGATTGTGACAAATTACCCATATTGACAATAGTGCACAAACATGAATAAAAATGACACATTCCTATCATCATAAAATTAAAACTGATATTTGAAACAATAGTATTATAAATACCAATTTATTGCTTCCATTTCTCTGTTTTTAGTCTCCAACAGCCCTTTACATTGCTTGAACTTCTGCCTTCAAAACTAGAGCCACAATAGTACAAGCTTTGTTCTTCATGCATAATTCAATATACAAAGGGAAAATCCTCAATAATCCCCAGATCTGAGATTTTTCACTCCTCCCTCCTACAACTCTAAATTCCTATTACAATAGTGCTTTCATGGAGTCTAAAATTGCAGAGGAGAGCAGCCTCTATTCCATTCTGCAATCTGTTATTTATAGTCTTTGTAAAAGAATGTTTAGAGAGGAGAGTTTGTTCAAGAGAATTCTGCTAAATCCAATTTTACTTGCTCCTAATTCTGATCTTCAATTGCTGGAGCCTTCTCATTGATTGAGATTCCTTTTCCATATTTCTTCCACTGTTTTCCTGCAAAAGAAATCAAAATAAATTAAAATGCAATCAAAATATTATTTCTGGCAATTAAATCAAACCCAATCAAATTCTATTTAAATAAATAATTGAAAATAAAATATAAGCTCTGTATTGATGCTTGGAATGGTTT
>APFE030867013.1:154718-186025 GCA_000404065.3 Pinus taeda
AAATTGAAAACAATAACTCAGAAAATTGATTTTGTTTTCAAAATTCGGAGCCTGATCTTCTGCCTGATTTTTGGCCCAATAAATGATCATTTCTGTTGGTGAAACCTCCTCCAAAATGTTCTCCTTGATCTTCTCTTTCCAATGAGCCGTCCTGGGCCTCATTTGGCCAAGTAGAACTCAATTTATGAGCTTCCAAAGTTGATGGGTCAAATCTAATGTAAATCTGGAAATTCTGTTGCTGGGCTAAAAAATCAGAATTTGAATTAAAAATCTAATCCTAAATTAGTTTCTAATTTAATTGCTAATTATAAACTAAACTATTTATTAATTTAACTAACTAATATTTAATTAACGATCAAATCCATTCTAATTAAAAACTAATCTAATTAAAAAAACTAATTAATATTAATCTAAATGATATTTAAATTTTAATTTAATTAATTAAATATTACATTAATTTAATTAATATAATATATTACGTATTTAATTAATTTAATTAAAATAATATAATATATTACATTTAACATATATAAACTAATATTATACTAATATTTATATTAACCTACACTACTTACCTTCTCCACTCATACGTATGAGTGTTCTTTTTTAAAAAACTTCAAACTAACATAAAACTTATCGTGCCATCGACGTGGAGAAGGCTTTCGGCATTTCGGCGTGGAGAATATCAGCATATCGGCGTGGAGGTGTATCGGGGTTCTTTATAACATGTTGCGATGTCAAAGTCCCCGATGCGATATCGCATCGGGGCATTGGTGACTTTATTTTTCGCAATCGGAGAGTCGGGAAGGATGTGATATCGGGGGCATTAACTTATATCAAACAAAAACTCCCGATGCGATTCATTGCCCTTTGGTTATCGGCGATCGGAGGTATGAAAGGATATCGGGGGTTTGTAAAATAGGTTGCGAACAAAACCTCCAATGCGATACAAACTCCCAATGCGATTAATGTTATTTTATATATATTAATTTTATATATTAAATTTTAATTTAATTTAATTAATTATATTTTATATAATAATTAATTTAATTATTTTGAAATTTAATATATAAAATTAATGTTTTGTTTTGATTTTATTTTAATGAAATTTAGTTATGAAATTAACTAGACTACAGTTATTTGGAAAATAAATGAAAAATAAACTACAGCCACTTGAACGTTTAGATTTTTGAGATTATGATTTGATTTGGAAATTGGAGTAAATTTCTTAAATCTCGATAATTAATAATTTGGCTGCATGACTAAAAAATGAAAAATGTTAGTAAAAACTTGCTATGGGTTAATATTTAAAATGAATGCCTTATTGAACTCATATATTTACAAAATGCAATATTGTACATTTTATACAATTTTAACCCAGGCTAGATAAATGATGAGACTTCAAAGGAGTGCCATTTTCAAACCAGTTGACCAAATGAGGCGAAACAAGCGTCAATGGGAAGCTTATAAAAAATCGATTCTAACAAAGCAATCAAAACAAGAATCCAAAGAAAACTAAAAATTAACGAAAGCATAGGGCAATCAATTAAAATAAAAATCAAAAAGGTGCTTAACCAAAATTTTTATAGAAAGGGTCCCCATTATTTGAAGTGGACGCATCAATAATGGGGGGTGTTGTGTTTTTACCACAACAAAAGCTAACAGATTCTGGGTGACGGGGACACGCTGAGGAGAACCTAAAGCTTTCCAAGCAGTTGAGGATAGAATACTAACAGATGCGCCATAATCTATGACTGTGTTAGGGACGACCATATGGTAAGCTTGTATTATAATCTAGAAAGGCACATAAGACGGAAGACGATATCCCACCAGTTGACTCCAATCAAAAGAAGTGACTAAACTACTCAGAAGGGGTGTCATATGAATGTGAGAGTTGCCCTCTTGCACCATGGTAATAGGATAATTGCTCTCTGCACCTCGGGAATGAGAGGATTTCCCTCTAGTTCATTCTAAACTGAAGAAACCAAAAGAACCTGAGAAGTATGAGGTTCACTCTCTACCGGGAAAGGTACGGTTAACTGAAGGTGGAGTCAAGTCTAGCATTTTCTCAACCAATGGTTGGTCAAGAATAGACTCACGAGACTCACTTTCAGAGAGAGTGGGGTTGACCAAAGATGACTTTTGATCAATCAATGGATAAACTAGTGAAGGATCAAGGGAAAGCTTTCGATACCCAGTCGAAAGACGAGGTTGAGAAGCTGTAAGGTTTTCCATCTCTTTGGAAGCTTCATCCATAAGAGGAAAAAGGTGAATGGGATGATTGCTTTCACACAACTTATAGGGAAATTTGATTTTTCCTTTTTTCCCATGGACTTTACTAGTTGAAGGTTTATCACCAACACAAACTCTAGAGGTTGATGACAAAGGTCGATATGAACCTGTGGACCACACTTCTAAGACCTTGGGAGTACCAAGACAATTCCGAAGAAGGTGGTCACCCCTACATAACATGCAAGGGAATTTTATTTTCTGTTGTTGGTTGGAAGATTTTTCTACATCAATTCCATCTGTAGAAATGGTTGCTTGGTTGCCCCCTTGCTTATTTTGCTTCATCATCATCATCATCATCATCTTCTTCTTCTTAGATTCATGGTTACTAGAATTTAGACTTTCACCAGACGAAGAGGAAGAACAAGGTGAAGAAGGCGAGGGGTCAACTTTAGGATCAACATGATGTTGATGTTGTTCAGGTGGAGGAGAACTCGGTTGAAAAGCAGTTTGGAAACTCGGAACCACCAAGGTCAAAAATAACCAAACTGGAGGACCAATGTTCAATCCAGGAATGGGCAATGTTGCCATATATAGAGCACCAGTATTTCCAAAAGATGGAAAAGGATTAAGATTCCCGTCACAAGGGTTCCTTAACTGGTAGACTCAACAAATGTTGCCATCAGTATCAACCTAAGATCTACTAAGGAGGATTTCCATAGGAAGGATGTTATTCCGCGGTCAATTAATTGATTTTAGAACTTTAACCAAAATAAATTAAAAAGGGGCAATCTAGGAAAAAGGGTTTACCAAGTGTGAACCACTACATACACCATCGCCAAAACCAAGGACTTAATGTACAGTGGTCAATCTCCCTGAATGTTGTGTTCGGTGTTTCACATTTACGGCGGAAAACTCAGTTACCTGTGGCTAAAAGATAACAACCTAGTGGGGTCTCCCTATATATACTCGACGGTACAGGGAACACAAGTCTGTGTTAGTGTTGTTTAATGCATAACCGTTCGGTGAGAGCATTCTGATATACTTGTCATATTGAAGTGTCTCTGATATACCCGAAAGTACTGAACCTTTGATATACTTCCGTACTGGGGCGAGATTTCACCCCCGGGATACAATGCATGCAGTTAACGATAGCCGCTATGTTTAAAGACGTCGGAACACGTCCCTAGCCTAGACCTATAAATATTTGTGTTAGGATACAAATGTTCCTTAAGTTAATTGAGGTAAATTTTAAGTTTATCTTCAATTAAGTTTCAGTTTGATGGCTCAACAATGTCACCTGAATTCCTATGATGCAACTAAATGAAAAAAATGAAATATTTTCATTTGATGAAGGCTAAACTATTGAAGGAAGAGAAACAACCAAATAATGCATCAATCAAGAAAAATGCATCAGAACACAACTATTTATCTTTCCAATGCAAAATGCAAAAAATGAAATCTAATCTTTCACTTTCATAAACAAATGCAATGCCAAGATGCAATCCTATGAGAAACAAAAATCACCTTTTTTTTTCACTAAGATGCACTAATATTTTGTTATTTTCCTTTCACTTTGATTCAACAATGCAAACTAATACAATGATCAAAGGAGAAAATGCAATCTAAAACAACTAAAATGAAAATTTCATTCACTTATGGTTTCAAATGCAAATTGTTTCAAAAATACTTAAATGAGGAAATCTTCCACTTCTCTTTTCGAAGCAAAGAAATGAAAACAAGTGTTCACTTTCATTTCTACCAAGGCAAACAACTATAATCTATGTTTGACAATGGAACAAAAGTTATTTTCAAAGTACTAACATGACTCAATACTAATGAAAATAACTTCACAATCACGAACCAAAAGTAACTTGAGAACAGTGCCCTTACTACAGTAAGACTCTTGAATGGAAGCAATCAATATCAAAGAGGTAGACCAAGCAATGAGTGAAGGGTGACCTAGAAACCTTAGAAACCCTAATAAGAACTCAAACTTCAAAAACACTTCAGAAGAGACAAATTGCAATCACACAAAGATGACAATCGAGAAAAACACATTGTAGTCACACTAGAAAATAATTGACAGAGGTCAAAAGACATTGAAAACAAGAAGAAACCCTAATTTTCTTTTATCCTATGGGATCAATGCACCTGTTAAAGGAAAAGGGTGATGAAAGGGAGATCTACGAAACCAGAGATTTTGGGTTCAATCCCCAGTGAAATCGCCATTTTGTTGTCTAGGTAAATCCTCTCTGTGGACAGAGACAATCCCTCTAGTCCAATGAGTGGGACTAGCAACCTGCGCGACAATCTACAAGGACACTTTCCTAAATTACAATCGAATGAGAGAAGAGGAAGATGGCCTACCTCGTTCTAATGCTATAACGCACCCCTTTGTTAAAGATCTTGAATCACTTGCTCCTAAGGTTCAGCTTTACTGCTCATAGTGTTTGAATACCTGCACAAGAGATCAAAGACACAACAAAACATACAAGTGCAACAAGCATAATTGATGGTAATCCACTTAACAGATCAATGAGCATTAAGATAAATGATGTATTCACACCAACATTTATGGAAAGTGAACCAACAGTTGTATATATTAATGAAATAAAGGAAGAAGCATACAACCAAGCCTTGATGTCAATAAGTTCTCCTTGAGTGAATGTCCAAGTCCAAGCTCAAGCTCTCAAAGCACTCCTTCTACAAGCCAAATGAGTAGCATGTAGGCACTGTCTCGACATAAGGGTGCAAATAATCAGAGACCAACCATTTGGGAATGGGAGATGATGAATATATAGGCAGTGAAAGGGAGTTAAGAACTCTCCAAATATAGGAGAAGGCCCTCATCTCAAGGAGGTAGCTCATAGGGATAAGATCAAAAGGAAATATTGAGAGAATTCGATCACATCAACACTAAACAACCTCCAGCTCGTCATTCTGGAAGCCTCGAAATCACAAAGGTTCTTCTCCTCTTTGTTAAAACTTGCCTTTTAGGGATCAATGCGAGTATCCAAGTAAAAAGTGAGCTGGTAGTGCGAGGCCAGTATAGTGTAACTCGTGACCAACACTAGTTTCCAGTGTCAGGGTCACGTTGGTCCTGAAATTAGGGCTTTAGATATTACTTCTTCAGGGAAGGCTCAAGGCATGTTTCCATCAGTGTTTCAGGGAGGATCTAAACTGCATATCAGGATGGGTACATTGTATGATTGCCAAGTTTCGGGCGCTTCAGGGTTTGACATAGGGAAGTGCATGGGGCGTGTCAAAATACTATGTAATAGGGGCATGTCTATTGTTCAATATTTTCATTGACAAGCATATGGTAACTATCAAAATAGGTGTCCTCAAAGGAATGATGATCGAAAGAGGAAAAGGAAGCAACATGTTTCTGGAGTTGATTTAAATGAACCATCTCATAAAGGAGGCCTAGGAAGAAGGGTTCTGATAATGATGAATATTCCTTTATTATGCTTTTACAGGTTCTATTACAGGTCATGATGAAATTTGGTTGGTGGAAAGTGGTGCCTCTAGGCACATGACTGGAATTCGTCAAAATTTCTTTGAATTGGTTGAAAAGAAGATAGCTCAAAGAGTTGAGCTTTGATACAATGACAAGTACAAAGTCAAGGGAATGTTGAAAATTATCAACTCAGGGATGAATTTCTTAAAAAAAAAATAGAATTTATAAAAATTAGAATTTATAAAATTAGAAAGTCTAAAAATTAGAAAGTCTCAAATTAGAAAGTATCAAGATAGTAAATAACTTTGCATCAACTGGTAATCAAGCATTATTGATGAAAAGTCACTTATCATTAATCAATCATAATAGTTCAGTATCGACTTAAAATTTTATCATTAAAATTATTATTATTATCCTTATGATACTATTATAATATTATTAAAAAGAAATTCAAGTCACTCAATCATGGCTCTCAATAATGTTCTCTTACACTCTCATTATTGGCATGGCATATTCCTCTTGCACTCTCATTAATGCTCTTACACTCATTAAAGCATGTCATAAAAGATTCTCTTACACTCAATAAAAGGATGTCATAAAAGATTCCTCTTATGCACTTTTTAATGCATATGTTACACTATCTTAAAAGCATAAGTTACAAAGGCATGCATATCTCCTTAATGGCATGAGTTACATTTCCTAAATGGGCATGACTTACTCCCTCTCTTGGAATGCGAGTTACTCCTTTATGGAATGGATTCATTGCTCCTCCTATATATATGTGTGTGCCTCATTCTTTCTCCCCTCACTACTTGTGCATTGTGAAAGAAGGATTCAAAGTTGAGAGAAAGTTGGAGAGATTTGAAGAAGATTATGGGAGAGATATTTGGAGAGAGAGCAAAAATTGATGAGTCAAGGTTGATTAAGTGATTCATTGTTTTAGTGTCGATTTATTTGAAAGGAAGGTCAATTCAGTGTGTGCATCTGTTGTTGCTACCAGTGATCCTCGTGCTACAACTTGTTCAGATTTGGGTAAACTTAGTCATTCTCTTGATCTCTCATTGTACTTTGTATCTCTGCTAAACATTTGACTTCTAATAGAAGAAAAATCGAGTTGGGCTTTCCCCTTGTGGGTTTTTCCATGGTCATTAGACCTAAATTCTATGTGTCTCATTATATTCCTAGTTATCTTCTATTGTGCATTTGATTTATGTTCTATCTACAATTTCTTATCTAATAATGCAACATAAATAAGTTTTCTAATAAGTGATTATTACAGCATAGAACATCATAATTTCAACATGGTATCAAATTTTTGGTGAAAATATACTCCATTTGCAACTCTCTTTCTACTAGAGTATCTCTTGCCATCTGCTCTATTTGCACCTCTCTTTCTACTGAAATATCTCTTGTTATTCGCTACATTTGCAACTCTCTTTCTATTGAAATATATCTTGTTGTTTGTTCCATTTGCAACTCTCTTTTTGCTGAAATATTTCTTGTTGTTTATTCCATTTGCAACTCTCTTCCTGCTTAAATACCTCTTGTTGTTCTTTCTACTTTCTGCTCATTTTCTGCTGAAATATCTCCTCTTTTGTTGCTAAAATTTACAACTGAAATTTTACTGCTGAAATGCTATTACTGAAATTTTATTCTTGAAAATTTACTACTAGATTTTGCTGTTGATTTTTTGCTACTGAAAGTTTACTACTACAGTGCTTCGAAGATTTCAAGGAACCCAAAATATGATAGCAAATTTTCCGATAGTAATTAAGGTGTTGCATGTGTTTAATAGTTGTAGTTTTGATACTTGTTAATGCATGCAAAAATAAAGAGTAGGTTTACTTTTGTTTATGCATGTGCAAGAAAGTGTTGTCTTGAAAAGAAGTATAATGCATAGAAGGTTATGAAAGAATAAGTGATAGAAATTGAATGTTGAAGATAGAGGGATTTTGACTCTCTCACATTATATGAGAAAGGTCATAATCTTATGGGTTTTGGTAATTTTGATATTAGAGTTTATTAACAATAGTGGTTAAGTAAGAATCATTATTTTTGCGAAAGATGGAATGATAGTTTTTTAAACTAACCTGTTTTGCAGTGATCAAAGATGGATGATAACTAATATCATTACAGGAAATGAAGTCAATATGTATAATTATTATTACATGTCTTCACTCTGGGATCAAGATTTGAAGATCTGTATAAAATCAATGGAAGACCTATCCATGCATTCATTCATGATAAATAATCATCAATATTAATTGTGGCACCAAAGGTTCATTCATCTTTACTATAAAGCATTACCTCATGTGAGAAAGATGGTTTCTGAAATACCTAAGATTAATATGGATCATGACAGAGTTTGCCAAGTGATGATCAAGAAGATGCATTTCTTTTTCCAATCACATATGACTTATGGACAATGGTAACTTATAAAGACCGAATCAAGAGGGAGTTAACAACGCCCTTCAATCCCAAAGTATTTTCAAGTCTTATGTTGTCCTTATAGATCATTGGTTGCTCCTCCTGCATGAGTATTTGAATGATTCTATCACTAAGTTCATAATGAGGATGTGGTCAAGAAAAGCAGATCCTAAAAATCATTAGCGCACAAAATAGTGCAGGAAAAGTAAACTCTAAGAGAAAGTTGTTGCAAGGATAATGAAGGAGCCACTCTCACATCTAAAAAAGAAGGAAAGAAATGCCTCATCCCCAAGTATACTTTCATTATGTTTATTTACCTTGCTACTATTGGTTTTTCTCTTGTTCTAGGATCAATAGGTATATTTGATGAATGTGAGAACCAAGACCTTTATATCGAGATTGAGGAAGATGTCAACCCATCCCATGACTTGAGTGGATATCAAGTGGACAAGAGCTCAAGACTTCTACAAGGAAGATAACATCAAGAAAGAGACCATTGTACCATATAACCTAGAACAAAATGGGAGCTTAAGGATACTTGATTGCTCTGTCTACTTTCATGTGTCAAAGGAAAAGAGTATCAAGCTGGAAAATTTAGGTAAGAAAGGTATGGTTGTTGGTTATTGTGAAAATTATAAAGCTTACAGAATATGTGCCTAGTAAAAGAACTATAGAGTTTAATAGAGATATAACATTTGATGAAGATGCAACGCTTTGAAAATCCAGGACACTCCTCCTCCTGTTAATGTTGAAATACAAGATGATGCCTTGGATGCACAAGAAGATCCCGAGATTGAGCTTGATCTTGTTGATGAATCCATAGAGCCCATGGACTCCTTGGATCCTTCTCCATGTGCTAGAAGGAGACCTTTATGGATTTGTGACACCCCTTCAAGATGTTAATAAACATGCTCCCAACGGATCCTTCAAAGAAAGAAAGAAACCATGTCGATTCCAACGATATGTTGTAGCCATGAGCAACATTATTCAAGCTGAACCATGCACTTTTGAAGAATTTACGAAGGCTCAAGTGTGAAAAGATGCAATGGTTGAAGAATATGAGTCCATCATTCATAATGATATATGGAAAGTGGTTCAAGACCAAAAGGTAAATTTGTTGTGTCTTCTAAATGGTTGTATAAAATTAAACATAGTGTTGATGGTAGTATTGAAAAATATAAAGTTAGATTTGTGACTAGAGGGTTCTCTCAGAAAGAGGAAATAGACTATGATGAAATATTTACACTTGTTTCCTGTTATACAACCATTTGATGTATTGTGTCTCTAGCTACTAGCCCAGGATGGTCCCTTCACCAAATGGATGTCAAGACTACCTTCATGCATGGCTTCCTCAAGGAAGAAGTATTTGTGGAGCAACCATAAGGCTTTGAAGTACATGATCGGAAAACTCATGTGTGCAGACTAAAGAAATCCCTCTATGGTTTGAAGCAAGATCCAAGAGCTTGGTATGCCCGCATTGATAGCTTCTTGATGAAGCTTGGTTTTACTCGAAATAATGTTGATCCAAATCTTTACTTCAAGACAGTCCAAGGTATGCCTTTGACTTTGGTTGATGATTTATTTATGTCTGGTAGTGAACCTCTTATCCTCCAGTGTAAGAGGGAGTTAGCTTCTGAATTTGAAGTGAATGATCTTTACTTAATGCACTACTTTCTGGGTCTTGAAGTATGGTAGAAACCTAGTGAATTTTTCCTTTCTCAAGGAAAATATTATGTCAGGTTGATTGAAAGATTTGGTATCACAAAATGTAAAATCCATGAATACTCCAATCGAGATGAACTTCAAGAAGCTATGTAGTGAAGCTGCATGTCCTGATTTGGAAAATCCTTCTGATTATCGTCAACTAATTGGGGCACTGATGTTCTTAGTCAACACTAGACCGGACATATGTTTTGTAGTCAATACTTTGAGCCAATATATGAGTAAACCATCTCATGCATACCAGATTTCTACAAAGCATGTGTTGAGATACCTGCATGGGACCATCAATCTAGGATTGAAATATACTGCTGGTGATATAAGACTACATGGATACTTAGATGTTGATTAGGATGGTAACTCTAATGATAGAAAAAACACATCTAGGAGCTGCTTCAGCTTAGGATCTACCATGATATCTTAGATGAGCATAAAACAGTTTGTATCCCTTATCACAACTAATGTTGAGTACATTGCTACTAGCATGGCTAGTTGTGAGGCAATATGGATGAGGAAGCTCTTTGGAGAGTTGCTTGAACATGTTTGAGACACAATAGTAATTTATTGTGACAATAAGAGTGGGTTTCAACTTGTGGAAAATCTTTGTGTTCCATGACAAGTCCAAGCATATTGAGATCAAATATCACTATATCCAGGATATGGTGTAGATAGAAGCAGTAAGACTCCATCATATAGTGATTGATGACCAGACTACTGACATTCTTACCAACCCTTTGTCGAAAGGAAAGTTTATTTTTCATAGAGCAACATGGACAGACAAATGTGATCCTTCCTAGAGAGGTACTCATGGATGATGAGTCTTAGATGTGTGAGATCCTTGTCATGTGTTGACAAATGGACACCCCCAAGCAGTGATAATCCTTGGATGTGTGAGATCCTTGTCATGTGTTCGCAAGTGGATCCTCCCAGGCAGAGATATGAGCTCTGAATGTGTGAGATCCTTGTCATGTCTTGGCAAGTGGATCCCCCAAATAGAGATATGAGCCTTGGATGTGTGATATCCTTGTCATGTGTTGGCAAGTGGATCCCCCCAAGCAATGATGAGCCTTGGATGTGAGAGATCCTTTTTATGTGTTGGAAAGTGGATCACCCCAAGTAGAGATATGAGCCTTGGATGTGCGAGATCCTTGTCATGTGTTGGCAAGTAGATCCCCCCAAGCAGAGATATGAGCCTTGGATGTGTGAGATTCTTATCATGTGTTGGCAAGTGGATTTTGTCATGCAATGATGAACCTTGTATGTGCAAGATCCTTGTTGTGTGTTTACAAGTGGACCTCCCCAAGCAAAGATGAGCCTTGGATGTGTGAAATCCTTGTCATGTGTTGACGAGTGGATCCCCCCAAGCATAGATGTGACTTGGTTGTGTGAAATCTTTGTCATATGTTGACAAGTAAAAATCACCCCAAATGAATATAGGGTGATGGATGAATCTCTCGTATGATGATTCTTCTTCATTAGAGAGAGACATCACTGTTCCAAATGATATAGTGTAGATATGAATAAAGATGAGCAGAGAAAGCATAAACATTTATTGCAAAAATAAATTAATCCCTGGCTGAAAGAGTGTTGAAAATGGATAGCTCAGGGATGAATTTCTTAAATAAAAAAATGGAAAGTCTAAAAATAGAATTTCTAAAAATAGAAAGTCTAAAAATATAATTTTAAAAAATAAAAAATCTCAAGATAGTAAATGACCTTGCATCAATTGGTAATCAAGTACTATTGATCAAAAATCAATAATCAACCCTAATAGTTCAATCTCGACTTAATATTTTATCGTTAAAATTATTATTATTATTCTTATGATACTATTATATTATTATTAAAAAGAAATTCAAGTCACTCAATCATAGCTCTCAATAATGTTCTCTTACACTCATTATTGGCATGACATATTCCTCTTACACTTCCATTAATTCTCTTTCACTCTCTTACACTCATTAAAGCATGTCATAAAAGATTCATCTTATGCGTTCTTTAATGCATTGTTATGCTCTCTCGTAAAAGCATAAGTTATAAAGGAATGCACACCTCCTTAATGGCATGAGTTACATTTCCTTAATGGGCATGAGTTACTCTCTCTCTTGGCATGTGAGGTACTCCTCCTTTATGGCATGGATTCATTGCTCCTCCTATATATATGTGCCTCATTCTTTCTCTCCTCACTACTTGTGCATTGTGAAAGAAGGATTCGAACTTGAGAGAGTTGGAAAGAGTTGAAGAAGATTGTGGGAGAGAGACTTGGAGAGCAAGAACAAAAATTGGTGAGCCAAGGTTGATTCAGTGTTTTAGTTTGATTCAGTGTGTGCATCTGCTACTGCTACCATTGATCTTCATGCCACAACTTGTTCAAATTTGGGTGAACATACTCATTCTCTTGATCTTTATTTGTACTTTGTATCTTTGTTGAACATTTGATTTCTAATAGAAAAAGACTCTGGCTGGGATTTCCATTTTATGGGTTTTTCCCTGGTCATTGGACCTAAATTCTCTATGTCTCATTGTATTCTTGGTTGTTTTCTATTTCGCATTTGATTTATGTTCCATCTACAATTATTTATCTAATATTGCAGCATAAATAAGTTTTCGAATCACTGATTATTACAACATAGAACATCAAAATTTCAGTAGGGCATTGGTTCATCATCTTTCCAATTGGAAATAGGAGGTAATGTATCTATTAACAACATTTTATATGTTTCTAGATTAAAGGAGAATTTGTTGTCCATTTCGTCTCTTGAAGACAAAGGATATACAATTGCTTTCGTTGATGGTCAAGTTCTAGTATGGAAGAAAGACGACTCCTTTGGATCTGCCAAAGTCATTGGTGTTCAAATAGGAGGCCTATAGTGTCTCCTTGGTTGTTCAATTCAAGATTTGATACACAACACATCAGATCTTTGTGAACTATGGCATCAAAGGTATGCTCATTTTCATTATAAAGCTTTGACTAGAATGAAGGATTTCGTTAAAGGTGTACCTGAAATTAAGATTGAACATGATGGAGTTTGCAAGGAATGTGCTCTTGGAAAAAATGTTGAAAGAAGATTTAATAGCAATGATAGTAAGTAAAAAGGAGTCTAGGGCCTTATACATTTTGATGTTTGTGGACCTATGTCTAACAAATCCTTGGGTGGACATTTGTACTATGTTACATTCATTGATGATTGTTGTCGCAAAACATGGATTTATTTCTTGAAATCCAAGGATGAATTGTTTAAAAAGTTTTGGGAAGTCAAGGCATACGTTGAAAATGCTACAAGAAGAAGGATCAAGACTTTAATATCTGATAATGGAGGACAATATGTATCCAAGGAGTTGATTTATTTCTGTAGTGATGTTGGAATTAAGAGGACCTTATAGTTCTCTGTAATCCTCAACAAACTACGGTAATTATTGAAAGGAAGAATAGAACTATTATGGAAGTTTACAAAGCCATGCTTCATTATCAAGATTTGTCTATGTTTATGTGGGGAGAAGCTTCAAAGACAATAGTTTGTGTTCAAAATAAATGTCCACACTGAATCTTGAATTATAAGATTCCTAAAGAAGTCTTCATAGGTTAGAAACTAAATGTTGAACATTTGAGAATTTTTGGATGTCTTGTTTATGCTCATGTGCCCGAAGAGAAAAGAGCAAAGTTGGAGCCTTCTGGGAAGAAAGGAACTTTTGTTGGTTATAATGAAAATTAAAAGGCTTTCAGAGTCTATGTACCAGGACAGTGATCAATTGACACTTGCAGGATGCCATATTTGATGAGGATGTTGCTTTCTGGAAGTCCAAGGGATCACACTTGGATTATGATGATGAAATGCATGTAGCTCCGAAAATGTGGAATCAAAACCTAAAGATTGTGAACCTATGGAACAAGATCTTGAAGACTCAAATGAACCACATGAATATGTTGACTCACTAAGAGTAACTGTACCTAAGACTGGAAAGAGACCAACTTGGCTTGAAAGAACCTTGAAAGAAGTTGAAGAATATGCGCCACCTCATGGCACCTTCACAGAAAGCAAGAGGCCAAAGAAGTATTCAGGTTATGCAACTTTGATGAGTAAGATCATTGAGTCTGAGCCATTCACCTACGAAGAGGCAGTTGAACATCAAGTTTGGAAAGATGTTATGATTGAAGAGTACCAATCCATATTGAAGAATGATGTATGGGAAATCATGCCAAGACCTGAAGGAAAAAAAATTGTCTTCCAAATGGATCTTGAAAATTAAGCATGCAGTTGATCGAAGCTTTGAGAAGTACAAGGCAAGATTTGTAGCATGTGGATTCTCCAAAAAAGAGGGAAAAGATTATGAAGACACATTTGCTCCTATTGTGAAGTGTTCCTCTATTAGATCTATTATTGCTCTTACTTCTATTATAGGTTGGAAATTGCATCAAATGGATGTTAATATTGCTTTTCTAAATGGATTCATTGAAGGAGTATATATTGAACAACCTCAAGGATTTCAGATTCATAATAGAGACACTGATGTTTGTAAATTGAAGAAAGCCTTGTATGGGCTTAAGCAAGCTCCTTTTGTATGGTATTCTTGTATTGATAACTATTTGTTGAGTTTTGGTTTTAGAAAGAGCAATGTTGATCCAAATTTGTACTTCAAAGTTGTTGAAGGTGAGCCCTTGATTTTGCTGTTGTATGTAGATGATTTATTTCTGACAGGGTTGAGAATCTCAATGTCCTATGTAAGAAGGAGTTGATTTTTGAATTTGAGATGAAGGATCTTAGTCTTATGCATTACTATCTAGGATCAGAAATATGGAAAAAGCTTATTGAAATCTTTGTTGGGCAAGGAAAGTACATCATTAAGATCCTTAAGACATTTAGCATGATGGATTGCAAGTCCATGGATAGTCCCATAGTGAAAATATTGAAGAAGTTGTGAGACTATGATTCAAATCAGGTTGATCCCTCTATGTATCATAAGTTGATTTCTCATTGAACTATTTGGTTAACACCAATTGTAAACACAGTGAACCAATTCTTGGTTCAGCCCCAACATGTGCATGGGTTGCATCTAAACAGATATTGGGATATCTACATGGGACCATTGATTATGGTCAGAGATATGTTTCTAATGGAGAATGGTAGTTGCATGGTTTTACAAATGATGATTGGGTTGGATGCATTGAAGATAGAAAGAGCACCTCTCGCTTCTATCTTAGCTTAGGCTCTATTATGATTTCATGGTCAAGTAAGAAGCAAACTTCTATTGATCTTAGTATGACTGAGGTTGAGTATATAGTTTCATGTTCAACCCGTTGTAAGATAGTTTGGCTTCGAAATTTGTTTATTGGTTTGTTTTATCAAGTGCTAGAATCGACCATTCTATATTTTGATAATCAAAGCTATGTAAAGCTTTCTAAGAATCTAGTTTTTCATGGCAAGTTGAAGCACATTGAGATCAAGTATCATTACACCTGGAATATTGTCCAGAGAGGAGCTATGATGCTCGAATACATCCCTGTTGATGAGAAAGTTGATGATGTTTTGACGAATCCATTGTCTTGAATGAAGTTTTCTTATTCAAGAGAACAACTTGGAGTTGTTGAGAATCCCTCTCTTCGAGAGAGGAAGCATTGATTGTATAACATCACGAGATTAACAATCTTCCTTGGGCTTAGCTGAGAGACCACGTTCTATGGTTGGGAAGATTGTCTTGGTTACTCCCTTGGGTCATTGAGATTGACTGAGAAACCAATGTGGTTGGGGAGTTTGGTTCTGAGGCTTGGAGTGACCCTTAAGTCAATGTGTTTGACTAAGAGACCAATGAGTTTGGCCTGGGACGCTGATTTTGAGTTCTCTTCTGTAATTCATTGTGTTTGAATGAGAAACCAAGTGGACTTGGTCAAGTAGATTGATTTTGTTTACTCTCTTGGGTCATTGTGCTTGACTAAGAAACCATTTCATATGGTTGGAGAGTTTGGCCTTATTAATTGATCCCATGGGAAATTAGGTTCTGATCTAGATGCCATTGGGTTCTGGCTTATGGGATGAGTTTGATGCTATGTATCTTTCCTTATTATCAGACTTGTACATATGATCTCTCCCTTAAGTTGTTAGTGAGAGACTAATGGATTAGTTGAGGAAATTGATCTTGAGAGAGAGAATGAAAAGGTATCTTCCTAGCTAAGAGGGAGTGTTAAAAAGTGGTAACTTTGTTCAGTATTTCATTGGAAAAAACAAAGGAGAAATCATTTATATTCCAAACGTCCAAGTCGACCTCATTTACACAGGTCGGTACCACCACTTGAAGGGATTTGACCCTATGGTCAAAACCCACCTCTTAACTCACATATATATTGGCATTCGATTAACCTCATTTGGCATCCATCAAATCTCATCCATTCGACCAATCATAATATCTGTCCACACATGCAAAGGATTAGAGGAATATTGTTTTTGCGTTGATCATCTCTCTTGAATTTTGTTGACTAACGTTGACTTTGTTTGTTTTCTCTCTATTTGATCGAATTGTTGACTAAAGATTGAAGGTCGAATTCTTCGTGGTTCATTGATTGTATTTTACATAAGTTTCATATTTGTTTTGGGTCGTTAACCAAGAGTTGACCACAGTTCAACTGTGGCACTTCGACCGAGACTAATTGAGAAATTGCAGGTTGAATTTTGGCCCTTTGACCAAAAGCCTCAGGCCAAAATTTGGCTCTCTTGTGCAAACTTTGATTGTGAGCAATGTTGACCAAATTCTCTCTCTTTTGACTAGTTTGACTTAAGCATTATTGAGGTTAGAGATTGGCATTTTGACCAGAATATTCTGATGTATATTTTGATGAATTGAATTTCCTCTCATACAGAAAGATTGTTGGGTTTTCCCCCGTGTGGGGTTTAGTCCCAAGAAATTTTCGTGTCTCTTGTTTTTATTGTTATATGTGATCTTTATTGCTCTATTGAAATCAATGATTGAAATTTTTCCAAGTGTAACTGCTTAATCATTGCAATGCTCTAAAGAAGTTATATTTTATTACTAGAAGTAGTTATCAGTCAGTAAATTCGTACTAGTCTTGTTTGCACTAGAAAATCAATAAATCTATTCGGAAGTCATTATTGACTTCTCTTCTCAAAAACAATCAAGACATAGTTCAAAATTGTTTGATCTCCTAGCTCCCTCTGAGCTATACTATCTCTCAACATAAATCGTGATTCTTGGAAAGTCTTATTGTCACATGTTTTTCTTCGTTCTTTCACTTCTTCCATCTGTTGCCAAGCCTTCTCTATGTACCTTCAATTCTCATTAGGAGGCCATGGAAGAACAATTATAACCAAGAAAAGAAAAAGAGAGACAAGAGTCTAGCGAATAGTAAAACAACAATAATCAAGTAAGAGAGAAAAAAGTTACTTATCTTTTATACGAAATGTCAGCTCCCTCTCGATCCTAGCCTTTTTGCATCCATCTTGCAACTTTATGATGTCATTCATTCCTTACATATGCTAGGGTTTCTTCTTTCATTAGAAACGTTGATCTCCAATCCTAGGGCTTTTTCTCTAAACCCTAGGGTTTTCTTATTCAAGCTTTGTTGCTTGCTAGGGTTTACAAACCTTAGATATTCAATTCTTCTAAACCTTAGCATCACATTGTCCTTGATCAATCAGGGATGTCCAGTGATGATCCTTGGTCACTCCAAACCAAGTAACTATGCTTTCTTAGCAAAAACAATTTGTCCTTAAAGACTTGGTCTTCATTTCGATGTGCAAAGTATAAACTTCATTTTGGTATTATATTCAACACCCAAACATTCATAGCAATATATGCAAATATCTTTCCTGGCAGCAATACTTTTTTTGCAACAATTGGTTCGATCAAACACTTCAGATCAATATGTCTTTATCAAGATAGTCTTTGATCTCCTAAGCCTGAAGAGGGACTTGACCTCTTTTGCAAGCTTCTCAAAGGGATAAATAATTCAACTTCTTGGCCTATGATTATTTTAATAACCTTTCTTGGAGTCCTCTACTTCCAATAGCATGATAGGGTATATTATGATCCTTAAACGACAACTCGACATCTTCCAAGCCTTAAAAAGTTCAGTAAAGCTCATAGCTTCAAAGTAATGTCGAGTCTGATCATATAATGCAACATCTTTCAAGGAAACACACAGGGCCGTTATTTAAACTTTCAACACATGTTTTAAGGTCACATGTGGCTATGCCATGCTTTGAACCACACTCTAAATTGGATGTTGCCATAACTTTCACACCATTTAAAATTATTTGTAAATTTCATCAATAAATTTAAAAAAGGACTCCCTCAACGATCATAAATGTTATCAAAGTTTTCTTCAAGGATTCTTACAATCTTGTGACCAGTTCAATGAATTTCCAATCTACTAAGATTTAGCTTTACTTCATTGAACTAGATATCAATATTACCAAGTAGAAACTTTGAGACAAGTCTTACCACTTAATTATGCGTGGTCCATATTTCAAGAAGGTTGCCAAGGAAACATGATCTCAAACAAAATTATTGTTATCAAATACATACCTTTTATTCCAAGCATTGAACTCAGGGTTCTAGCTTCGTCGGACTCAACACTTCAATGCTTTAGACAAGAACGTTTCCTTTTGACTACTCCTACCAAGGTGACTTCGATTTCTACAATTTATTCATTGTAATAGAGAGAACAAAGATTAGAGAATTTTTAAGGTCTACAATGGGCCTCCTAAGGAATATTATAAAATAATAGTGGGAATAATAAAATAATATTATATTACATCATCAAATTTTAGAGGAAAAAAAAAAAACTAAACTATTTTTTCAACTTATCTCCCTACGATTTTACTCAAATTTCGAGCGGGAACACTCAATGGATACTTATTGAAAAAGTAAATTTTTTTTATTTTTTAATATTTTACTTTTTTACTCCAAAAATGTTAAATCTTCACCCATGGTTGACATCATCATCTTGAATCTTATTGGCTATTATAAAGTTGATTTTGGTTGTACATTTTTGTTTTGAGACCCATTTTAGACCTTGAAATTTCTCTAATGAATATAATCCTTTTACTTCAACTATCTTGGTCACTATGGTCATATTCATCCATCTGTTATTCTGAGGTATTTCAGACTTTTGAGGCCATGTTTGAGGCTTCTTGGCCTTCATGAAGTTCCTCGATCTACTGCAATAAGTTGAGGCATTTTTGGCCTATTATAGTCTTGAGACCTTTTTCATATCTTCTCAAATAACCTTGTCTTTATCCGTGAGACAGATATCCTTGAAGTATGAAAAGAACTTTCCTTTTAAACAGTGAATCTCATTCTTAAGAGGTGAACGTTCTTTCAAGATCATCAATAGATTTTGGTTAGTCTTATGAGGCATTATAGTCTTTCGAAGATAATTAAATCTATCCAAGAGAATTACAAACTCAAACAGGGCTTCTTAAATAAGTTACTAAATCTTCTAACAAACAAGAAGACTTCTTTTTGGGCCTCCTTTGGATTCTATGAGCCCTGTATTCAAAATCTAAGGTGCCTCGAATCTCCTAAGGTTTCTCAGCCCCTGTGTAATAGTGCCTTGGATATTTTCAACCTTCTGATTTTGGATTGAGGTTTCTTTCTGTAGTTAGAATAGGGCGTCGATCCTCTTTCTGTACTTAGCACAAAGACACTCCTTGAACACAACAATCTGAGTAGACAGTTGTTAGAGCACAATGTCATCTCTTTCTAAACTCGACTAGAACATTAATTGGCATCTTCATCAATGACTTGGTATAGATTTTCTTCAACAAACATGGTAGATCTCGACCTTTTTTTGGTGCTCTTTGAACTAAGGCTTCTAAGGCTAGTGATAGAAAAAGCACTAGAGAATGGCTCGAAAGACAAAATGAATTATTCTTGAGGGTTGTTGTTTCACCATAACTCTAATACCATGCTAATTTTTAGGGCATCCTCTAAACTGATAATTACTTCTTATGATTTCCATTAGGTTAATCTTTTTCTTGTGATATTGTCCATCATAAAGCAATTACACAGAGGAGCTTAATAGTGAAATAAAAATACCATAATGATCATAAAGAGATGTTAAAATTGAGCAGTGTCGGGACTTAGTCAAAAGAAGAATCAAAAGTTGGTCAAAAGAAACACTTTATTGGATAAAAAGGAAACATTATTACTAATTTGATTATTGAGCTAAGAGGCTCATTCTACAGCACAGTATGAGTGGATGTGTAAGTTTGTTCATCCATCCATTCCCTTTAAAATAAAAATAAAAATTAAAGTGTAAATAGAAAAACAATGTCAGCAATAATAAAATAAATGAATATGTTATAAACTTGTTATAATAAAATTATTAAATAAAATACTTTAATGTTGTATATAATAAAAATATTCAATGTGGGTTATCAATAAAATATTTTAATATGAATTAATATTGAAACATACTTAAAAATATATTAATAATAAAAAACATTTTAATTTACCCCGATGAGACAAGAAGCTTATTCTACAACCTAGTATGCGGGGATGTGTAAGTATGTTCATATGTGAGTCACCCTTTAAAATTAAAATTAAAATTTCAAAAATTAGTAAAGTAATTAGAAGTAAAAAAATGTGTTTAAATCTTATATTTTTCAAAAATATTTCAACAAGAAATTTAAATAAACTATTTGAAGATCTATGTTAACTAATTTATGTCAATATTAGCTTCATATATATCTATATATAGAAGAAAAAAAAGTTGTTAAAAAAAAAAAAATTAATGTTGTATATAAAAATATTTAATGTGGATTATCAATAAAATATTTTAATACCAATCATTATGACATATAATTAAAAATACATTAATAATAAAAAACATTTTAAATTGTGTGTGATAATATTGATAAAATGTCTTGAATATACATGTTATGTAAAATACTTAATATATATATATATATATATATATATATATATATATATATATATATATATCATTTTAAATAAATATATGTATATATCATGAAAAATTAAGTTTTATGGTTAAAACGTTTATTTGATCCTATATATACTCTAGTTAGCATTCAACAATACAATTTAAACAATAAAAAATAATATTGTATTTTGCATTCTAAAGAAGTTTGCACATGAAGAAATTAGATCCCTCTTGGCTCATGTTAGATCCGTACTTAAGATGGATTTTTCTATAGGCCACTATCAACGAATGTGTCAGTTTGGTCTTATATATACTCTATTTAGCATTCAACAATACAATTTAAACAATGAAAAATAATATTGTATTTTGCACTCTAAAGAAGTTTCACATGAAGAAATATGATCTCTCTTGGCTCATGTTAGATCCGTACTTAAGATGGATCTTCCTATAGCCCACTATGGGGGATGTGTAAGTTTGTTTGTTCCTTCTTTCGTTCCCTTTAAAATAAAAATAAAGATTATGTTGTAATTTACATAAACTATTTGAAGATCTATGTTAATATCAATTTTATATATATCTATATATAGAAATAATTTGTTAAAATAAAATATTTTAATGTTGTATATAAAAAAATATTCAATGTGGATTATCAATAAACTATTTTTAATATAAATTAATATTAATATTGAGATATACTTAAAAAATACAGTAATAAAAAACCCATTTTAATTTGGATGTACACGTTATGTAAAATATTTTAATGTCAATTATGTATATATTATATATCATTTAAAAAATATATATGTATATATCATGAAAAAAAATGAAGTTTTATTATAAAAGTTTCTTTGATTCTATAGATATTCTATTTAGCATTTAAAATACAATTTAAACAATGAAAAATAACGTTGTGTTTTGCACTCTAAAGAAATTTGCACTTGAAGAAATTTGATCTCTCTCGACTCATATTAGACCTGTGAGCCGTACTTAAGATAAATCTATGATAGTTATATTTCATGTTAGCCTACCTCTAACCATCGTCTCTTGACACACAAATATTTAAAAATTATACCCTATCCTCCTACATTGGTGCTCGGACTTTAATATGACAAGTTGAATTTCTTTTTTTATGGTTCACAAAATTTCTGAGGTGTGCATGTTGATGTTTTGCTCTTTCATTTTTGTGGCTCGTTCATACTCAGAAGCTCGCATTGGATGACCACATAAACTCACACTTGATTGCTACAATGCTTCGGTTGTTTTCAAGGCTCACGTCTATGTATTCGTGGCTCACTTATGTTAATTCTATTATGGCTTGAATTACAGTCTCTTGTATTATGGCACACTCTAAGGTTCACTTAATGCTCTGGAGGTCACCTAACGGATTGGAGATATATCTATGTAATGGTTTGATGGCACATCTATAGAATCACATACGACTCCTATGACTCATTCCATATTCATTGACTCATGGTACAAGAATTATGAAGCTCTCTTTATAGTAACCTTGAGGCTTGCATTATGGTATCGTGATGGTTCACATTTATATACACTGATTTGTTGGGTCTCTCTTTAACTCACAAAATACATTTATGTGTCAATCACATATGGTATGACAATTTCTGTGGTTCAATTTCATTATGGTTCACTTTTCTATGGTCCACATTAAAACTTGCATATGATATTCTATGCATGGTATTCTTTGATGCCTTAGCTTTGTTTTGTTATCACTGACAGTTGGTGGTCAACCTGGGTAAAACGGAGGTTATGATCTTCAATGGGATGAAGAAAACCTCAAACCTTCACTTTCTATTCAGAGGGGAGGAGATTGAGATCACTAGCACGTATACTTAATTCGAGGTGCAATTCTCAGGTCCCCACTTCAGTTTGCGACCAGCGCTTCAGCCTTGAATCAACAAAGGATATTGATCCTTACCCTTTTCGAGAGAGTGATTTCGACATCACTTCCAGGACATCTTGTCCAAGATGACCCTCATGGACACCTCGATCCGTCCCACTGTTCTATATGGCTCAAAGATTTAGGGACCGTCTTTACTTTAGTCAAATTGGGGTTTAGCTGAGAGAGTCCAGATTCTTCTTCTCTACCGTATCATTAGGTGAAAACTAACAGTACCGTAGCACATCATTCTTGCAGAGTTTCGAGCTCAGCCCTTTCGGCTTGAGATACTTGCATCGTGTCCAGGGCTTTGCACACTTGATAAAGTGTAGGGACCGATATCCTTACTTGGGATATTTCTCTTCTGAGAATATTGCTCATTCTACTCCCTTAGGCCGAGCCAAATGTTGGCTTACAAGAGTTTCAAATCTCTTAAGAGTCATTGGGAATTCAGTTGGATCGCCTCCCCCCTTTCTGATATTCCTTAGATGCTCCTAGTCACCTTTTACCTACTAGACAAGAGCTAAACAAGATCATTAGGGAGGACATCTACAGGTAGTTCGTCCAAGTCACCTAGGTCAATCCTCCGAGAGGGTTGCACCCAAAGATGGCCTTCTACGTTGAGCGCTTCTTGGAGTTGAGAGACTGGCTCATTGTGCGACCCCAATATACGTTTCACCACTAGATGCATGCTCTTCGCATTCCTCTAGGCCAGTTCAGAGTAGGTTCTCATAGACTTTGCGTAGAGATAGACCACCAGGTGGATAGACCAGATAGACTCTGTCAGGTATGTCATTTACAGAAACTGGAGACCGAGGTGCACTTCATTCTTGGATGCCCTGTCTACTACGAGATCAGAGGAAGATTTCATTGCTTGTTTAGAGATTCTCGAACCCTCGCCAACTTTTTCAAGTATCCTGATCAGAGATGTTTGGCCCTATATATGTAGGAGGCTCTCAGGTTCCGAGCGCATATTCTTCAGCCTCCCATCAAACCATACCCCACATAGAGAGGATCACGACATTTTTCAAGGTACTACCTTCAGACAGGGGCACCAAGAGATCGATTGATACCAATATGTATCTAGACTCCAAATTAGTGAGGATCCGTGGGACCTCACCCTGCCACACGAGATCTCAGTAGCAAATCCGTCTCAGATCCGTTCCTTAGAGACAGAATAGGTCCTCCAGCATTCAGCAGCGCGCGAACTCCCCCCAGGAAACGATTTAATGGACGGTCCACACTTGCCACCGGCTCTTCATCAAGCCAGCAGACTTTGTTGAGTTTCTTCAGTGTTATTCATTTAACATCGGATGTTAGGAGAGATGGTTCTAATCCTCAAACCTATTAGCTCCTAGATCTTCTCCGCTAGTGCTAGATGTTTATTTACTTCATGCATTGTATCTTTTATAGGAGAACGTTTGATTCTCCCATTTTGTATAGACATCATTGTACTCAACAGTCCCTTTGACCTACTTTGTGGTCATTAGTTGGACATAAATATAATTATCTTATCTTATCTAAAGAATATACTCTTTGGCTTGCATATGTGACCTTGCTATCTTACATTATTTGTAAGTGAATCTAGTGATATGGCATTAATTCAATATGATAGTAAATCTAACATGGCAAACAGGGTATATACATTACATGGAAGAACCCTTGATATGGCACATAGTGTATGATATGGCAGACAAGATATATACATGACATGGCATAACCCTTGATATGGCAGATAGGGTATATACATGACATGGTAGAACCCTTGCTATGGGAAATAGGGTATATACATGACATGGTAGAACCCTTGATATGGCACACATTATATGATATGGCAGACAGGATATGACATGGCAGACAGGGTATATACATGACATGGCAGAACCCTTAGTATGGCAAGAATATATGATATGGCAGACAGGGTATATACATGACATGGCAGAATCCTTGATTATGGCTCGAATTCTTGATGGCTCACAATCAATAGACAAACTTCTTCTACACTATATATTGCAGTGATCTCCATGATAACAATGAGTCAAAGTTTCTGCCATTCTTCAGTGATCATCAAGGAAGGATCTCTATGTATCATCATAACAGAACAGGAAAGTATGGCAGTCATGTGACTTTGATTGATGAGGATCATGAATGATTCCTGGTTGGCCCTAGGAGGCGCAATATCTTTAATGTCTCATTATATCATATATCAGCTGAAATATTGATAAAATCTAATAGAAGAAAAAGAATAGAATACTGGGTTTTCCCCTTTGTGGGATTTTGCCTCGGTCTTTGACCAATCCTAGTGTCTTTATGTGTGAATGTTTTTCTTTTGATGTTCCTTTATTTCTGCTGCATTGTCGATAATGTTGTTCTTTCTAAATTGCATTTGATGATAATATGAAGATGTTATGTGGTGAATGAATATGTAAATGATGAATATATATATATATATATATGAATGCAATTATCAAAGCAAAGAACAATGAAGCCCTTAGAAAAATTAACAAGAGACAACGACACAATAACACAAGTATTTACCTTGGGAAAACCAACATGGGGAAAAACCTAGCAACCTTTTCTTTAGATAAATTGTTCGCTTCAACAATAGATACACCTAGACATTTTAGTCATTTACAAGGTCAAACTGACCAACAGAATAAGCATGGTCAAACTTGGTCCATCAGCCTCACAGTCAAGTCAACTAGTTTCCCAACAACTTTGATCTAGTCTTCTCTTCTAGGGCATAATTTTGGTGTCACACTTTGCCCTAGATAGACTTGGTCTTGCGCCCTTTCATAGAGATTTCTTCCACAGTAATTTGGTCTCTCCACAGTATTTCCTCCAAAGGGGGATGTTGGAAAACGTTTCCCTGGGCGTGCTGCGTCCCCCAATACTTGGAGTCTGAAAAATGTGGAGAACATGCCCCACCCCAACCTGGGGGACACATACCCATGGATCACTGCTGATAACAGTTTCTTTCTGCTTCCAGTTGTTAGTGTAGTCTAGTTCATTGTCCCATTTAAGTTAAACTGTTCAATTTGTTTTAGCTTTTATGTTATGAATCAAATTAAAAGTGAGCTCTGTTTTGGCATGATCTGCTATGTATATGAAGAGGGAGGTATGTATATGCCCTGTTTTAGATTGATTTGGCCTGTGTATGAAAACAGCAGTCTGTATATGCCTTGGTACTTGAGCCCAGCATTGGAGGTCATATCATTTAAGAAAGGCATGTGTGTGTGTGTTCAACCTGTTTTATCCTTATCATTGTAACTATACTACTAGTTTCCCTTGCCCATGGTCTTTAGATCCCCCAGTGCAACAGAAAAACCAGATAGCAGGCATGGGAATTCAAACACCATGATTGTCACTGCTTATTGAATATCAATATTTGATACCAAAGTTGGGATAATAATTTGAATTGTTGCATTGTGCATCATGAATCAAGCTTGCTCAACGAGTAGCAATGTGGAACAGCATTCGTTAGAAATGCTAGCAACGAATTTTAGAACTGTCATATGTTGTGTTCAATTCGTCCAATGATTCCAGGAAGGTTGACCTTTCCCAATAATTTCAAGATTAAATTCTCTGAAAATCAATAAGGAAAAACTGAGAAAAATAAGTTGAATGGAATGCAAGGGACATGCGCATACTATATATCCAAAAACCCCATGGGCCAATCTAGAGCCTTGATGGCATTCCTCCAGATACCACCAGTGTTTCTCCAGTTATATATGAAGCATCACTGGATGCCAGAAAGGCAACGGCTGAAGCCATATCGGTTGTTTTCCCCAGCCTACCAAGTAAAGTTTTCTCTTCAATACTATTCTTCTGCAAAACAAATGGAAACATAGAGTCAAAACCCAAAGATTACAAATCTGTATATAGTTAAAAGCAACACATCTAGGGTAAAGACAAGGTATATCTGCCCATGAGTACTCCAGAAAATATCGCATCTCACATATTTGATCTCTCTACCCAGTTTTCCTCCTCAAAATCTATTTCACATTCACCTAACTGATATGGCATCATACTTGGTTGATTGAATTTAGTCAAGAGTATCTCAAGGCATCCAATTGATAGAGTATTGTTCAATGAAAATTTATTCACAATGACTGAAGCTTTGCGATATAATTTAAATATTCCTTCATTGCAACATTTTGTTGCTCAAAAACTCTATTGTTTGATGCCAGGCAATTTCAGCATAACCATTATAGCATTATAAGATTCCTGTTCAGTTGGATCCAGCTCATGTTGGAAGCTGACAAGTGTTGTGCTGCAAATTAAAAGTCAGTCAGAAGTGATCTGATGCAAATTTCATGTCATGTTGCAATGGTGACAAAACTGTTATTCCGCTGAAAAGCACAATTAGGCAAAATTTAGCAGTCAGCCTACAAGAGTTCTTTGGCAGCATTGAAATTTGCTTCCAATTTTTGGACATGGAACTTGTATCATGAAGGAAATAACCTGAATACACTGCCAAGAAACATATGGTCCTACCTGATGGTAAATCAACAATTTCGGATCATAGTTCTTTTATTAGTGTGTTCTTCAAAAGTTTCAAATTATAATACAATCATCAATCATCCTTAGTAAATGTCCAACTCCAAACCACAAATTAAAAGAAGAAAACAGAAATCTCCGGCCCTGTAAATTTTCAACAGTTAAACTACCTAAAAAAGCAATGAAGCATGCAGAACATTGTCTATAAACTTTTGCTCATTCAGGCATAGGAGTATCCATTGGTAGGCACCTGGAACTAAAAGGCGTTTTCTACACGGCATTTTGTAGAGATGTGCAGATGATATGCAGACTATTCATAATATCTATTGAAATGTCCAAACTCCAGACGATATTAAATTGATTGGGCATTACTGCCTAGCACAAAGAAAGCTTTCCCACAGTACTTTAATATCTACCTGTTTATCTCTTTAACATTGAGATTGAAGGGCTCAACTTTCAAGGATTCATGTTTAGAAGACCCTCCAGAAAACATGACTATCCTTGACAAATAAATGACACATGCAGCAATACAAAATTCTACTGCATTTCTGAAAAAAAATATATATATATTTTTCCACCATACAAAAAAGCGATAATGGTAATCCAAGTCAAAGCATTGACAGCAAGAAGGTATGCTGTTATGTATCTTCCCAGATATCTTAGAAAGGATATATGACCATCTTGATACCATACATCAATTTTTGGGCCTCCATCCCCCACAACATTGATTTGCTTGTTCATTTTATATTTCGAAATTTTTCCTAACATGGATTTGTGTGTTTTTTATTTGTATTGTATTGTAATATAAAATAATCTATTTTTTCCACATGTTGGTGTAAATAAAATATCGTTTTAACAACTATTGGTATACTTTTGCTATCAAGGAATATTTCAGCATCATACTCAACCAAGAAAAAAGTTGTTCCATTTTCATATTTTAAACTCATCACTTGCAATTTCTTATTCTCTCGGATACAGGGAAAGTTGGATGGCTGACTACTATTTTTAAGGAAACCTCCCAAAATTGGCAAAGGAAATAGTCAGGGTTCTCTGTCATTATTCCATAAGATTTTAGCCCTACCAATTAAGCTGTAAGTAGCAATTTAAGCAAGTACGATGCTTGATTTTCCCTAGTACTTCAGATCAGGTCTATATCATAAACACACTGAAATACACAACTTCAAGCACTTTGCACAGCAGAAATGTAGCAGCAGTGAATCAACGAAGTACACAAAATTTTGTAAGCCCAAAACTTGTTTTTATTAGTCATTCAATAAAACATAGGCTCCTGTACCAGGGATCATGGCCCTTACAAGGCCCTGATACAAAACATTAGTATATATAGAATACACTAGTGCTTGAGGTTTGTCCTTTCATCCTCAATCTGCCCAAGAACAATGACAAAAATAACAAACCTACTTGTTGATGTAGATCCTTCAACAACAGTCCTTTCAGCCCTCTTTTGGCATTAACAACTAGTAGTCCTTTGCCTCCTTTTCTCACAGAGAAATTTGCTCCTTTAAAGTCTCGGCACACCAGATGCTCACAAGGTATTTAGGCCTAGCCCTTCAAATAACTTGCATAACCAGCTCCAACCAATAGCTTTCTCACAGTAGATTTTCCTCTTCAATTCACTGTATAGTTAGCCCTTTATCAGTTGTCCAATCCCTCTTTTGTTGGACAGACTTCAGTAAACTAGCTCAGCAATCATTCTACTCCAATACAGCAACCCTCCACACTGTCCTCTGCCTTCACTTCCTTCCTGAGATGACTCGCTGCCCCTGCTCAAGGTCTGAGGTTAATTTCAGCCTCCTTTAGGGCTTAACCTAGCCACAGAAATACCAGCGAACTTCTTATAGCCTTGTGGCCCTCCACATTAGGCTAGATAGCAGCACGCTAGGCCTTTTTCAGGGCTTGGCTGTCCTCCCTTATACATAGAACAGAACAGACATCAAAACAGAGAATTCAATGGTCTATTCCTCCCAAATTCGGCCTACATAGATCCCTAACTAGGTCACAAAAGCAACACAAAGATTTGGCCTCCGTTCCTAAGCAGACTCGGCCTTCTTCAACATAAAATCAGAGGTATGTGTCTCCTTGGGTACATTGCCCACAAAAGTGTCGGTTGATGAATCTCGAACAAGTGTTCTAGCCTCAAGTGGTGTCAGTGAGGCTAGGAACACAAGAGCAGAAAATACCTCCAAGCCCAAGTTATTACGTTCAATATAAAATTTAAATGTCTTAATTAAATTAATTAATCGGTTTTAATTATTTTCCTAAGTTTTAACTTAAGGAAATAGATTAATTAATTAGTAACAATTGAAACATGGTCGATTTTCCTCTAGAGACTTTTAGTAAAGTTTCTAAGTGATCTTAGCCATCGATTAGATCATTTCATATCAAGATCTTGGACGAGAGACTATAAAGGATATCGATGGGCAGTCTTGGAGATCATTCATTGTAGCGAAGAGGATGCAGTGATAGTGTGGGCTTTGACACCAATGAGGATTTCAATAGTAGTTGAAATAGTAAATATTTCCGGAGTTTTCTTTCATAAGTATTCTTCCAATTTTCAAGATCCAGAGGAGGAATTCTCCCAAAGTTATTCTACAGATAGGAGAGGTCATTCAAGATTGCAAGGAGAGGTCGTACGAGTCGCTAATTTCGCATATTGAGATTTCCAATTGCAGAGTGAATTGCACAAAAGGCAGATGGTAGGAATTCACAGTGCAAACTGCAGGCAAGGTTGTGTCAGGTTGAAGAGGGAGGTTTTGAGCCTTCCAGTGGTTAGATCGACTTGGGAAGTGAAGAAATATTGAGCTAGAGCTTTGTCAAGGTCTGGCAAGCAGTGTTGTAATATTTGTCAATTGCAAAATTTGTTGAATAATATTAAAACCCTCAAATTTGAAGAACTGGTTTTACCTTCGGGGTTTTTCCAAGGGCGTTTTGTCCAAAAATATTGTGTCCATTTTGTGATTGGTTTTCTATCATAGTTTCCACAATTTATTTTTGTGAATATTGCAATCATGTTTTTATTTAGTATTTGCAGTCTAATAATTTTGCTTAGAATTAAATACATTGGATAATTAATGGTTGATTGCAATAAGCAATATTTTTATCGACTTTTAAAAAAAACTCATTTTTGTTGGTCAACTCCACACAAACCTAATACCCCAATTTTTGGGAGTATCTCCCAAGCTACAATTTCAACAACAACAACACTAATAGGAAGTTAACCTTGAGAAATCATCTCCATAATGTCATGATGACTAGATCAAATTTTGTTGTCTCGTGTCTTATGCGAGTCTCCTAGATTGGAGATAAGCTTGTAGCCATTAGAAATAACATTGATGATATAGAGCTAGTTACAGTGACTCTCAATGGCTTTCCTTCCTAATGGAAGCCATTTATTTGGGGAATCTATGCACGAGAAAATTTGCCTAAGTTTGATAAGCTATGGATTGACTGTGTCCAAGAGGAGACCAAATTGTTGTCCAGGAATAGCTTGCAAAATCCACAAGATGAAGAAACTCAAGCTCTTGCAACACATACAAGGAAAGAAAAAGGAAGATGAAACTTTGGAAAGTTAGATAAGAAGAATACATGTAGAAGACTAACTCGGGATCAGAAGAATAAGGATATGTCAAAGGTCAAGTGCTTCATTTGTCATGATTTTAGACACTATGCCTCCCAATATTGTGAGAACAAAAGGAAGGAAAAGCAGCATGAATCAACAACCAATGATGATGATGATGATGATGTTGAGCATCCACCTCAAAAGAAGTCAAAGTGTTAATTTTAGGTATGTTCTATGCTTAGAGCAATTTATTTTAATTTTCACAGTTAGCTCAATACCTTTTCCAGATTAGCAATCACATTAGCATTAAAGTAAACTGCAGATAGAACATAAACATAAATCGTTGAAGACAAGCCAAGGCAAAGGACACAAGATATGGCGCTAGCCAGGGACAAACCCCAATGTGGGGAAACCCTTGATCAATTCTTCTTATATGTTCTTCAATAGTTCAGTAAAAAGAAAGAGATAGTACATTTACAACCTAAGTTGCACGAAACGGGGAAACGGGGAAGCGAAACGAAACGCGACCTCCCCAAATTTTCGAAACGGGGAAACGCGAATATATATAATAATATATATATATATATATATATTA